>VOPJ01006387.1:0-28272 GCA_014673585.1 Semibalanus balanoides
GTGACGTCAGTCAGACTGACACCGCTGCATCACCCGGCGGTCAAACCCAATACCATCGCCCAGCGGTCTGGGCCAGTAGCGTCTGACCAAGTCATATGACCTGGTGACCTGACCCAGCAATGTGACCTGGCGACCTGATTCAGCGGCGTCTGACCCAGCAATCTGACCTGGTGACCTGATCCAGCAATCTAACCTGGCGACCTGACCCAACAATCTGACCTGGTGACCTGACCCAGCAATGTGACCTGGTGACCTGACCCAGCAATGTGACCTGGCGACCTGACCCAGCAGCTTAGCCGATGATCTGACCTGGATTTCCTACAGCTCAGGAACACTGCGATTTAAGGGCTTGGCCGGTCACTGCGGGAGTGGAGCAAGTCTCGTTGCTATGACGACGGGTAGTAGTTTCATTCGTAATAGGCTGGCCGCTGTTACGGTTAGATATTTATCTAAATATGGTTACCACAAGGTTACCACTATGGCAAGAACATGATATATTGTGTCGGTGATGGGGACAGAACCTGATGCGTTGTTTTGGTGGTGGAAAGCGGAGGAACTTAATTGTTACGGTGGGAAGTACATTGCATTTGTCGTCATGGTACCGGAGAGTGTAGAGGGCCTCAGGTACTTTGGTAGCCGAGAGAAAGCTGTGGCGCGACGAGTTACCCAATTACTGTCGATTTCCCTCCGATGACGCGGAGTCCGTGGTACCCCTCAGAGTGTGAGCAGTGCAGCTTGGCTGGGATATAAAGCTTGTTCGGGGACGATCGTTTGGTGATCAGTATATCGATCTGCTGTCTGACTGACCAACAGACCATCACGCGGTACAGCAATATATAGATGAAGCGGAGCACCGGCTAACCGGCTGTCTCATGTCATGCAGGGTCGCTGATAATAGATCCGGCCAGTACCTACCATCGGTTGATCGCTACAGCTGCTGCTGGGGCAGGTTCGTGCGGTCGTGCTGTTGGTGAGGCTCGGCTGCCGTCAGATGGCGCCGGCGATCCGTAGGACGGAGCCGTTGCAGTACCGCTAGCGTGTTTTTTAGGGAACTGTTCGCGATCATGCATTAGTAGTTTTGGTACTCATGCTTGTTTGTTGTTACGCCGTGAAGTTGTATGCCACCGATGCCTTACCACAGGGCGATGTAACACCCCGATTTCTCAGGGTATACGATCGATTTTTAGAAGTTCTTACGTCTGTTTAATTGTTAATTATACGCCTTTTATCGTTTGTCACGCGTGTTAGGAACCAATTGGCATTTGGCGTCTGAGGGCTGATTTGCTTGCGATGATATTAGTGGTTTCGCTTTAATGACCGTTTTGCGCCGCCATCTATTTTGTTTTTTAGAGACAGCACATGTGTCAGATAATGGTCATGTATGGCTGACTATGAGGCAGGAACAACAAAATGCTCAATTTACTACGTTTGTTGTACTGTCATGAACAGAATATATGGTGTTGAGATGACCTGGTAATCATTCTTTGTGTTGGAATGTCACGAGAAGTGCTGTGTGTTTCAGGGAAGACTGGAATGTGGGCATGTGTGAAGTATTTTCCAACCGCGCAGGCTGCAGTGCACATGCCGGGGCCTTTCGAAATCGGCACAAAGGTCATTATTGGCACGTTTAATCTGCCTTTCTGGTGCATTTTTTGCAGTGGGGAGTCGTTTTAACCTTGTTAAATTGGAACGGAAGGGCGCAAATTGACCTTAGTTGTCGGCGCGCCCAAAAACCCCAATACACAAACAAATTAGAACGGAATGACCATTGGTAAGGAGTTACCTGATTTTTGCGCACCTTGGACGTTGAAGAGTTGTATAATCAGAAATGTCCAGGGGTTTGTGGCATTGCAAGAAACAAAGGTTATACCGGTTGTAAGTTCGAGAAAGTGATGGCGGCGCCGGCTTCAAGTTTGGGATGGGTGTGGTGCTGAGGTTGAACTATTTGATTGCAGAGTATGACGCGATGTGGTACAAATGGGGCGTGCAACCCCAATTATTTTTAAGAAGTTACGCCCCTGACCTAGCCTAACCTTTTCCAGGCAAGTTAACACTGAACCTAACGTAGAGGTGGCGAGTAGACGGTGCCCCCCCCCCCTCTGCGTTCGACACAATGGTAACAGGGTCAGGATGAGCAAGCGGGACCAAGGCGCAAGCAGTGTGATTGAACGTATGAGGGAAATTTAGAACAAAATGCTGGCATTGAAGATGGCTTCCATATGGCAAATAATGTATTAATTGTTAGCGCAGAAAGACGAGTCAAGTTTCTCGATGTTTACTAAGTAAGCACTAGCGTCATTCAGTTCTTGAGTCAGTAAGACACCGCGTTCAGTACTGGATGGATGGTGCGTTTGGGTGGTTGTGTTTCGCTGCACTTACCTCTTTGGGTTTGATAACGTGGATGAGGCAAAGAGCTGTGATGTAGAAAGGTTTTTGAAAAATTCGTTGACTGTGGTACCTTGAGAGGTTGTGGCTTGAACTCAATATACGACGCTAGTCGCCACGACATCGCATGTCCAGATCAGCCTGGTTCCGACTCTTCTCATCGTCACCGCAATCATGATCTGTTGCAGTGGTTTTATTGCCAAAGCAGGTAGATGAAGAGTTTTCTTATTACTCTGATTATGTTGTCAATTTACCAAGTCCAAACGAGGTAAAGCTGCAACTCAAGTTCCTCATATTACGGAATCATCAACAAGGTTAGTACCTAATTCAAGACAGGTTAGAGTCAGGTCAGCTGCTGTAACCCAGGACACGTATCCCCAATGACTAGCACTAAAGGCAGATTTTTTGCGAGTAGTTGGCTGCTAGGGACGCTAATTGAGCCAGTTGGTATGAGGGTTCACAAAAATAATACCGGTTTATTTATTTACATTATTTATATATGGAAATGTTTCTTCATTTGTTTAAATAAATATATAAAAGCTTACTTGTCGATGTTCCAAACACCCTGTTTCACTAGTGGTCCCTGGCGGCCAACTGCTGCCAAAAATCCAGCTTTTTGTGCTAGCCGTCCATACCACATACTTTTTATGTTATCAGAACATACAAAATGTGCCTGTATTGTCTGCATTCTGATTTCTGATGGCATGGAAAGTCTGAGATTCAAATGTGTCCAAGGATCAGACTTTTACCCTACCTAACAACCATAATGACAGACACATCAAAGCATTACATTTCATCCTGTTGATTTTGTGTGGTGGTACCTATAGCATTAAATGTCATGTTTTGATGTGTCAGTCATGATGGCTGCTTAGGCAGTGTTCATCATGCTGAGAAGTGACACTCTAAATCAAACCATCAGTATGAGTTATGACCAAGTCTGGTGATACAATGTGTGTGTGTTGTGATTATTTAACCTTCACTAGTGTGTGTGTGTGGGGGGGGATGCCATCCCTCAGTTCTCAAGAATAACTCACATATTTATCAACTGATTGCGATATTTTTTATGCATCCTACTTTGGAACAATTTGAGACATAGGTAATCTAAAAGTTTTGAACTTCTGCCCCTCATGACCCATGACCTTTGACCTGCTGCTCAAGGTCATTTGAGGCACCTTCTCAGCCTCCTTGCCACCTCAAGATCTGCTATTTTTTATCTAAAAAATACAAATAAAACTAACTTTTTGAAGGTCCCCTCTTACAAATTTATTTAGCATTTGCCCCCCAACTTCTTGAATGGAGGTCAGCTGCTCCCCTGCCCCCTAGTCTGCTAACCCTGATGTAAATTATTTCATCCTATGCTATGGTAATTATAATGCACACTCAAGCTTGTACTTAAATGATTCAGTATGTCATAAGCTGTTTTGCTTCAAAATATTCCGAAATAGTTTTTTGCAAGAGTGTGATAATTGCTGAGAGGACTTCACTATTGCAGAAGGAGGTGGATATTGAGGCTATTGTTTATGATAGTAACCCAACAATCGATGCTTTGTACAGTCAGTTTGCTTTACATGTAAGAAATATCTGTTCCAATACTAGTTATATTTTGTTGTACAATTATGCAATTTCAATGCTAGTTCAGAGTATTTTTTATGCAGCAAATGATTCCTTCTTCCAGCTGTGCCACTTAAAAGTATCTCAGGTGGTTGGAAAGATGCTAAGCTGGAAAGTTGAAAGTATATTATCTAAACGTTTTTGACAGAATTGTATTTTGCACGGTGCCTGAATTTGCTTCATATGGCTTAGCTCGATCGCTAGTGACGTTGTTTTGATGGCAAGTGACGTGACACAAAATATAATTTGGGTGTGACTTTCCATTCATATTTGTGAAATTCAGGCAGTGTTTCAAAATTCAGTCAGTTAGGTGGCAAGGATGAATCTATTTGTTCATGCTATCAGAGTGCTCTCACTTCGAGCAGTCCGATAGCATGAGCAAATATATTCATCCTTGCCACCTAACTGACTGAATTTTGAAACACTGAATTCAGGACACTGTGCTCATTTTAGGACTGACCTAATAAGATACATTAACCCACCCAATCAAGATAGGTATGTATCTATTCCCCTTCACCCTTAGGTGTATCGCCAGTGGCTTATACTGTATGTCTCAAAGATATATCGATTAATTTGTTTTTTAGTTGGTAATTCGCAATTCATAGATCATTACTTTTCCCAATCAATAGATTAATAAAATAGCATTCATTTATTGTTGACCAAAGGTACCTGGGCTAATGCATGGAGGCTCAAGGAGATCCCAAGAAGTATATTGATATGGCACCTCCCTAGTTGCACATAACGTTGTCACAACGTCATTGCAACGTTGACAACGTCAGGGCATGGATGAGAAATACCTTTTGGGTATGGGTATTTCTCATCCATGGTCAGGGTAACGTTCATGCGACGTAATTACGTCGTGAAAACGTTGTCACAACGTCGTGAAAGTAATGTGTGCTACTAGGGTTAGTGCACCTGCCTGGCTATGGACCGGAAGGATTGCTCTACTTCTCTACAAGTTGATTTATTTGGCTTTGAGACAGTTGATTGCGTCCTTGCCTCTTGGTGCTGCTCAGCTCAGTTTCATGGAAGTCAGCCTAATTGTGTTGTTAATTTATACTGAAATGTGTTTTCACTGCACCAGTGATTTGTTTAATCTCAATATGCTTGAACCCGCTCGGCGACCGTGTCTCCAGCCGAACGCTTAGCGCGGGGGTAAATTTTACCCCCGGCTCCTCCCGTATTTTCCAAACCAATGACCGCAGCGAGACGCGCAAGGCGGCGATCGAAAGCTCTTAATCAGAGGAATCTCACACATACCAGAAATTTTGAAAATTATGTCACATGTCAGATCACGGTAAGGACAAAGGTCAAAATTGAGATATTTGAGTTTTGGGCCATACTTTTCATTCATAGCCTTAGATTGCGACTATTATCGCACCGAGTCCTCTCAAAGGTATACTGCATATCCTGCATTAAGTAAAAGTGAAAATGTAAGCAAAGGTCAAGGTCAGGATCAGATCACAGAAAGTCACTTACGAAAGAGTTATACGAAAGTCATGCGACACATGTTTTATGGGTTATTTTACACTTTAGTTCGACAGTATTAGCCATTTCCACAACCTGAGACTATAAAAGGGTCAAGATAGGTCAAGACCTGAATGTAATATAAGGTCAAAATTTGAAATTGATTAATGTAAATGATCAAGGCTTTGGTGATTGTCGGATTGGCGCTGCTTTGGTGCTGCTTTGGTGCTGCTTTGGTGATAGGCGTCTTGTGATGATTGTGAACGCTAGACACCGGACAGATCGTGACCTTGTGTGCGGATTATACGACCTTGGTGGTTATATGGAGGGGATTCGTGACATGTATTGCAAGTGAAAAGAAGGATTCACGAGCCCCCACCCTAACTCAACCTAGCCAACCTGAGACCGGCCCTTCTGGGGCCGGTCGGTCGGCCGGGGGCGCGGCGCGCCAGTCGGGCTGAGGCCAGGGTTGGACTGACGGGTCGCGCGCCCGGCCGGCTGATGGGACACTGCCTTGCGATATGATGCAATGTAAGCGCGAGGCAGTGTGGGCGGAGGCAGCGGCCCGTTTGGAGCGCCGTGGAGGTATCCCTTAGCTCTCCCCGGTGGGGGCGGTAACCCCCACACCTCCCCGGAGCCTGCCGATGTCACTGGCTCCGTCCCGGCTTGTCCAGACGGGCTGTACAACAATAACAAGTGGATAAAAACTGGTGTATGTAAGTGTGAACTGTGATGTTTATGGTTATTTGTGTGTTAATGAATACAATATGTACTCTCAAAAGGCATGTTTCTATACCAGTCTTGTCTCATAGTACAGCAATGACATTAATTTGTCCATCTGGTCAATGCAAACAAAAACAAAAAATGTAATTTTCAAAAATTACTTCAGGGGCCACTGATACTTTGGAGCAATAAGGTCACTCAAAAATAAAGATATTTTACTTTGAAATTTTAGTTTGTTTTGGTATCGTCCATATTTTTATCTCCTCTCATATACATTCCCTTTTTTAATATCTTGAAATTTAGATAGTGTGGGGGAGATGTCTATTACTTTGTATTTTTAGGGGTCAAAATACTCAAAGTTTGGGAAATTCGAGGTAGCCATTTTGTAGAGGAACATAATTTCCTTAACTTTTGACGTTTTCGGTTTACAATTTGCTCCAAAACTCCATTTTCTGTGATTTTTTCTCAAACAGTTTTTTCCCGCCAAAGAAAGGCATGACATGACGTCATTAAAACTTCGTTATCTCACCCAAGTTCTGCATCATTTTCAGTGCATTTTTACGAGAGAAGACATAAATTGATGCAGCATAAGGTACCCAAAATTTGACGTCGCTCTCTGTCATAGTTCTCAAGTTATTGAGGAAAATACCGGGAGGGGGAATTTACCCCCCTCCCGTCGCCGCGCGGGTTAATACATGATGTAATGTTATGGTCATGTGCTGGCTTGAAGGCTCACAAACTGACCAAAACATTTCTCTTCAGATGCCCGATGCTGATATGGAGTTTATGGTCCTATGGGACCACTTCTGTGCTGCCAATGTCTTCAGCACAGTAAGTGAAAGGATGTGGAACCATATTTTGACACAGTATTGCTGATGCTAGCTTGATATGGTGGGATGGTTGGCTCATTAGGGAGTGCATGCATGTAAATCCATCTGGCATCTGCAACACATTGTCTATCAAGTTATTAATGCTGTCTTGTTGGTCACTAATCCCATGAGTACATGTCAATGCAATTTTCCATTATATATACTAAGCATGTTTAAAACTGTAAAACATGCTTCTCAACATTGTTTTTCTAATTGATTACTTTTGAAATAAATTATATTATTTTGCTTACAACCTAGTTCGTAACAGCCTATTTACAGGCACCTTTTGGTTTCATAATTACTGTTTAGTGTATGGCATGTTTTTAAAGTTTTTACATTTTTTTTCATGAAATTTAAAAGTAACTGCACAAGGCAATAAGCATATTATATGAGATAACATCAGATCTAAACTTTGCATACAAATTGTACAAATTGTAAATAGTAAATTGTTAATTGTAAATTGTACAAATGGTAAATTAAAAAAGTTTCAACAAATTTGGAAAACGCATAGGATTTAGTTTTCTTGTACCTTATTGAACGGTTTAAAACAAACATGCCAAGTTAAGTTTATTCGATTTCCTTCTACATTGGAAAATGTGTCAAATTTCGCCGATTTCAGGCGATATAGGGAGGGGGACTAAAGCGCCTGCCGCCCCCCTTGGATCCACTAGTGAGCCCAGATTATCCCCCGACTCGCAGATAAATCGAAATCTGAGATGTATGGTGTTATGGCTTGGTCGATCTGTCATGGAATGCTGCTGTAGCGTTCGCTTCCTGACTTACGTAAGGCCGCCGTCTATACGTTGTCATGTGTCGAGGGGGCTGGTGAATGTTTCCAACAGTTTCTGAGGTCACCGGCGCTGGTAGGGATATCAGTTTGCGAATAGGGAGTCTGGCTCGCTGTTTAGCGGAGATCTCCTGCTCATCAGAAAGAGTCGGTTACATAACTATGAGGCTCAGTTGTTTATGTTGTTATCTAGCTTGTGAATCTGGAATTTCTTGTTTATTATCCTTAAACTGCTTGTTATTCGAACGGAAATTACGTTCATGCTTAATATAGACTCACATTTCTTAAGCAATGAGTTTTATCGCCCACGGGAGCATCCGAAATCCTAAGTAAAGGTCTGGCTATTCGGCATGTGTTTTGTTGAGTTGTTAATTATGTGATGTTCTCGTTTTTCGCTTAAATAAGTTTATTTTGTTTGCGTTTTTTCGCGTCGGCAGCGTGGGCAGGGTGCCGTGGCAGCAGTCCCGGGTGGACCGGACTGCTGGCCGCTGTAGACCGTACCCGCAGAACAAAACCGGCCTCCGGACGACCAAGGACGAGCCACTCATTCCATTACTGTTGAAATTAAGTCAAATCAACTTGAGTCTCAATAGTTAATATTAATAAAAAATTAGTTATCAATACGAAATACTGGGCTGGCTGCTAGAGCTTGCTCTGTAGACCCACAACCATATGCCTAAACTTAAGTCTTAACTGAATACAATGTGTTGAAGACGCGCTTCGCTATCGCAGCAGCACATCACCTAGTATTTGCTCTATCCAAGCCGAAAAATGACATTCTATTCAAACTTTTGGGTTCAACCAACGCTTCGCTTTTACTTTTTTTCGCGTTGCGTTCTCGTTTTCTGAGTATGTTTGTTTTTTGTTTTTTCGCGATTTCGAAAAAGATACCCATCACTCGTGGAGCTGTCCCATGTATTCCTATGAAACATAAAGTTTTTCAAGGACGGAGAAAAAGAGGGAAAAAAGACATTAAAGGGAGTGTGCCTACTCACATTGGCCATGTGGAGTTGTTGACACTAGTCTGTAGAACAGATTCTCTTCTGAATTTAGCCGATGAACTCCATTTCCGCCAGATTCACTTTATGTGTGCTGAGAATAGTTTCGCAAAGCTTCGCCAAAATCAGCTTCCGACGGAACTTAATTATCGATATTCGCCAGAGAGCTTTCCTACTAAGAAGCAGTTGCTCTTAAATTAACAACGCTAGCATATATTTGTTGCTCGGGCCAATTAGAATACAACTCGTGAGCAGTGGGAGTCCCCAGAAAATCTTCAAGGAGGGGGCCATGCAATTGCAGTGGTGCCCTACCTATTAGGTGCAGTGGTGCCCTACCCAAATCTGAAAACTCGACGATTTGGTCCAGTATATTTTGAGGGTCCTATTTAACAAATTTTTTTTTTTTAAATTTGGCAAAATGTTGACCCTCAGGCCAGCCCGAGTGCCCCTCAGGCGACAAGAGTGCCCCTCAGGCGGCTAGAGTGCCCCCTCAGGCGGCCAGAGTGCCCCCTCAGGTGACCAGAGTGCCCCTCAAGTTCGAGGCCCAAAGGGGGGCCATGGCGCCCTGGCCCCCTCCTCTGGATCCGCCACTGATCGTGAGCACTGATAACAGCTGCCGAACAGAGCCTCGATAACTATAAACAAACCCATACATTGCTCATATAGGTTTGTTTATCGCTTTGGTGGGCCATTAATAGGTAACATCTTCGGTTTACTCTGTTTTATGTGACGATCGTTATGAAGTTTTGAAACCAAAACAAATGCAAAACAGAATATAGAGTAAAAATCAACTAAAAAGGGGCTCCCAGACGTGAATTTTACCGTAACCAATGATCAAACCAATAGCTTCTTACCGTAATAAAAAATATATTTTACATTTCAAAAGAGTAGGCACACTCCCTTTAACGAACGAAAAACGTGTGCCGTGGAGCCTGTTCTGATTCTGATTGGTGCGTGTGGATTTGTGGCATGAAGTATGCCACGCCTAATGTGTTCGTTTTCAGTGGTGTTCGCGTCTAGCTCTCTAGTCTCTAGTAGCTATCTTCAGAGCTAGCTCCCTAGTCTGGCTGTGACTCGTTACCTGCTTATGACTTTGCCTGGCTAACGGCTGTGCCTGTGTGTAAGATAGCCCTGTTCACTGCGTTCAGCAATGTGAGATAATTGATTTTCCACGCTCCTTCGCGCTCGCAAAAGCCGCGGTTAGTGCAAAAGGGGCTGCATTTTTGATGAGGTGAAAAACAGCCCAGCATCACACGCATGACGCATCTAGGACAAACAAAACGTTGCGAATACAACAGCCTTCAAACAACAATGCATGGATATTTGGGGGCGGTGGGGAGACGGATACCGAGCGCGCATCCTCTGAATCAGTCGCAGAGACACATAACCCGTCTAGCGCCGGCTTCCCGCGCACGCGTCACGTGACTTTCCTTATCGCGGCTGCGCCGGGTTCACACGTACTCCCAGCGGCGCGTCCCGTGGTTCGCTCTCATCGCTTGAAAAGGGCGTCTGAGTTATACTTATACGCTACATTTACAATAGTCTCGATTTCTAGTCCCGGGTTATTGGTAATTATTATAAGAGCGTTGCTATTGCAGCGTTGCTTGCGCTATACTACATCATGGCTGATGATAAGTTTTTGCACAATAGGTATTGTGGATAGCTACTCGGTAGGTACTTGCAAAAATGCTATTGGAATGTACTACATTCCAATACAACCTACAGCCTACATGATGTAGGTAGGTATGTTGTATGCACTTATTACGAGCGAGCGCTTCGCGCTCGCTCGTCTTTCCGTGGTATATGAGACAAATCTGAGTATGAGCGACCCGACCCGACCCGACCCGACCCGACCCGACCCGACCCGACCCGACCCGACCTGGGTGGGGTGGGGTGGGGTGGGGTGGGGTGGGGTGGGGTGGGGTGGGGTGGGGTGGGGTGGGGTGGGGTGGTGGGATGGGATGGGATGGGATGGGATGGGATGGGATGGATGTGGGATGGGGTGGGTATGGGATGGGAATGGGATGGGATGGGATGGATGGATGAGGTTTATGGGGTGGGGTGGGGTGGGTGGGGTGGGGGTGGAGTTATCTGCCCCTCTAAAAAAAATTTGGGATTTTAACATTACGCCTATGGACGTTGCAGTGGCCAAGAGCTCGTCTTCAAAATGTCTTGCCCCCCCCCCCCAAACTTCAGAATGAGTTCCTACGGCCCTGAAAATGATAAGGGTTTTTATATTCGAGTGAACATAATGAACCCGTGCTAGAGCCATGAACCCAAAACATGTAACTATGTGCTCGATTTCAAAGGTACTAACTTATAAGACTTGTGATCTGTTGACGCTACAAGTTTAATGTTTAGGGGATTATATAATTCTGGTTTTGCCATAAATTCAAACGAACTTGATACTGGGGATCAGGTTACGCCAGAGAAGCAGTATGTGCTGAGCAGGCTGATTAACGGGCTTGTTGAATAAACCGACGGTGAATTTGGTTATACCGAATAAATTAACATTAAAGCTGATCCTCTGGCTTGATGTTGACATGCACTCAGTCCTCAATCATGCCATCTTAACTCCTCTACCGTTTTTGTCTTCGGAAATCGATATTAGGAGAAAGAGGAGCTTAGACGATGAATGTGAGCTGTTGTGAATGCGAATGACGATGATGAGTGACGATGACAGTGTGCTATGCACTGTGGACGTTGGCGATAGTTCTGTCATTTCCGCTTCATTGAGTTGCAGTATTTGATTTTAGTCGAATACATCTATTTTTCACTATGCCGCTGACATACGCTCCTGGACATGGAAGTTGTTAGCTTCGTTCAGTCGCCGCATCTCTCTGGTTGATGTACTGCTATCGGTGCCTTCCCCAGGAGTGCAGTAATACTGCTCCGCTGGTCCGGCACTCCTATCGGTGCCTTCCCCAGGAGCGCAGTAATACTGCTCCGCTGGTACGCGCACTCCTATACGGTGCCTTCCCCTGGAGCGCAGTAATACGCTCCACTGGTGCACGGCACTCCTATCGGTGGCCTTCCCACTGGAGGCGCCAGTAATCACTGCTCCATTGGTCCGGCACTGCCTATCGTGCCTTCCCCAGGAGCGCTAGTAATACTGCTCTGCTGTACGGCACCCTAACAGGTAGCCTTCCCTGGAGCCAAAAGTAAAAATAAACGCTTTCCACTGGTCCGGCACTCCTATCGGTGCCTTCCCCTGGAGCGCAGTATACTGCTCTGCTGGTACGGCACTCTATCGGTGCTTTCCCAGGAGCGCAGTATACGCTCCAAATGTCCGGCACTCCTGATCGTGCTTCCCCTGGAGCGCAGTAATACTGCTCCGCTGGTCGGCACTACTATCGGTACCGTTCCCAGGAGGTGGCAGTAATACTGGCTCCATTGGTCCGGGCACTCCTATCGATGCCTTCCCCCAGCAAAGCGCAGTAAATACTGCTCCATGGGTGCGCGGCACTCCTACATCGGTGGCCTTCACCCCTGGAGCCCCGCAGTAATAACGCTGCGCTGCGTCCGGACTCCTATCGTGCCTTCCCCAGCAAAGCAAGTAAACTGCTCACCAATTGGTCCGGCAACTCCTTATCGGTGCCTTCCCCTGGAGCGCAGTAATAACGCTCCATTGGTCCGGCACTCCTATCGGTGCCTTCCCCAGGAGCGCAGTAATACTGCTCCATTGATCCGGCACTCCTATCGGTGCCTTCCCCAGCAGCGCAGTAATACTGCTCCATTGATCCGGCACTCACTATCGGTGCCTCCTGGGAGCGCAGTAATACGCTCCACTGGTCCGGGCACTCCTATCGGTGCCTTCCCGCAGCGCATTGTAATGCTGCTCCATTGGTCCGGCCACTCCCTATCGGTGCTTCCCCAGCAGCGCAGTAATACTGCTCTGCTGGTCCGGCACTCCTATCGGTGCCTTCCCCAGGAGCGCAGTAATACTGCTCCACTTGGTCTGGCACTCCTATCGGTGCCACCTTCCCCTGGAGCGCAGTAATACTGCTCCGCTGGTCTGGTCCGCTATGGCATTCAGTCAATATACACATTCCACGATCCGGTTAGCGACGTTCCCCGACACGTGCGCGGGGGCACGTGCCGAGTGGACACGTCTGCTCGACACTAGTCCAGCTCCAGACCAGCTTAGGCAGTACGGCACGGGCATTCATCGCCGGCCTTTTAGTGTTTTTATTTAGATAGTACTTGGAAAATGGCATTGCTAGCAGCTGAAATTGGGTGGAATGTGCTGTTGATCTGTACCGACTAGGTAAAGGGTTGTCACTTGTCTTGTCTACAACCTCCGTCATTCTACATTGTCTCGACTCGGTGGACCTGGAAAATATGATTTTGGAAATGACAAATGACAGTTGGAATGTATATGAGGTAAAAGGCGATGTTTTGGAGGAAGTTTGAAGTATCCACCATGGTTTCACTAGAACCTTTTAAAAGCGATGCACGCTCTCTGACATCCAGCGCGTAAGCATACAGAGCGGTGAGCACTTAACAACTAATACAGCAAGGAAACTCCACCTTGAAAAACGTGGTGGCGTTCTTAGATGCAACACTTCTGAGCGACCTGTATGGCAAGAAGCCATTTGAAGTCGACTTTGCCCAATCTCTGGAGATCTGTGGTGCCTCCGGTGGACAAAAAGACCAGTTGGCGGTCTTTTCGACTTGGATGTAAGAAGGAAGGTATAGCCTTTGCTCATGTTATGATGATACAAATATGAAAAACATTTAATGCGACAAAAACCTATACTTCGCCTCGCGGCTTCTTCAGGACTAAAACTAAAACAAGCCAGAACAGTATGTTACCAATTTAAAGAGACAACACACATGACCCTAGTCCATAGGCGTAGGAGCCTATGGGCCAGGGCAACTGCCCCCAACATTTTCGGATTTGGACATTTCGCCTATGGACGTTGCATGGAAAGAATCGACTTCAAAATGCATTTTGCCCCCCCAACTTCAAATGAGTTCCTACGCCCCTGCCCTAGTCCCTAAATATGCCATAACACCTCCGTTCTGAGTACGAAAAATACGCATACATTTTTTTTCAACTTGGTTTCGATCTGTCGTCATCACAGTTGGCTGCTGGAATGTGTGACGTCACGCCAGCGGACGGAGCGTTCGATGTGTGAAGTCAGCTGATGCCAATGTCTATAGAAATGGCGCACCGAAGACAATCCCCTCCATACCAAGTATCGTAATTCTGCAAGAATCTCCAACGATTTCACTTAAAATGTGTTGATTATCTTTTCTTAGTTCATTTCATAATCAAATATTTTAAAAAAAAATCATCACAGGTATATCATTCAATCAGGCGATTTAGTAGCGCTTTCTCTCTGAGCTGACGGGCTGACAAGTGACAACCTTAGTGTCATAATTGACTAATAATGGACTAGTTGCAGGTTACCTACCTAACCCACTGTTTTCGAGCGAGCGTGAAGCGCGCAGCGAGTTCTCACTGAATACCGGATTTTTCGCTCATATAAGCGGCCGACCCGACCATAACGCTTTTTAGAAGCTTATATCTTTGGAATCCCGCATCCGATTGACAAGCCATCTGATATCCCCATTCAATCTCATTACGTTATTGACATATTTCGTCTCACGGGGGGGGGGGGGTCAGCAAGCATGGCGCGTGTGACACGTGCCGCGTCAGGGCTGTCATAAAACGTTATCCTGCTGTAGCTGAGAAACGGCTGGACTGATTAAGCTGAAACAATGTTAAGCAAGTCAAACTCTGGGTCACACTGCACGTTCGCACGTGCCCCTGTTCCGTCCACGAAATAACCTACAAAACATCGTCTTATGCCACCGGTGTCGATTTGTATACTATTGGGGGGGGGGTGAGCCCCCAATAATTTCGAAATTTAACACTAGGCCTATGGTGTTGCATGTTAATTATTGAGTTAAAATCTATAAAGTTAGCATTAACCGCTGTCTTATACCGGATATTCTCAGCAACCAAAAGTCGCAAGGACACTAGTTAAACACAGATGTGTACAGAAACGATCCGCCCGGCGTGTGCACTGTGTGTCGAATAGCGGCGCGTGGCACATTACAAGTTATTGGCTATATCAGCGCAAAGCCATGGTTTTATAACGCTTTCACGATTTAAATCAATGCTCGGCACCAGACTTGTGCCTGGATCCCGAAGTTGGATCTGGGATCCCAGTGGATCCCTCGGTATAAAATGCATGAAGATCTTGGATCCCAGTGGATCCCTCTGGGCTCTGCGTAAAATGCGTGAAGATCTGAAATCATTCTTGATCCCTCGGCGTAAAATGCTTCATGATCAGGGATCTCAGTCGATCTCTAATAAAAACGAGCCTTAAATCTTAAAACAAAAGATGCAGGGACAGACATCAAAATTTGTGGTCTCAGATTCTCAGATATATTTGTGCATGACCTCAGGTTGAGTATTGTCGCACATCGTTTTCACATCGTTTTCTCATTCACCCCACTGATCAGTTCGTCTCTCATACAACCAGACTTGTTGCTCAGCGGAATCAACGGGCCTGACTCACTCCCGCCACGGCCTCAGCCCCCCGGGTCAAGGTAACAATCGGGGCTCCCTATCGTCACACACTTCAGCCGAGATACCAGCTGTGTACACAAACGAGCCACATTCTGGACCCTAAAACCTTACTTATTTACGCACTTGGTGTATAATTCAAATACATCTGGTTTGATAAATTACGTAGGTTCTGAAGTCCAGAATATGCGTAGCTCACCTACCAAACCATCATCTCAGCTAAAGCACGGGACGGCGGGCGAGGCCTCAACCGGTAACGGGACGCAACAATTGAGACCACAACGGTAACAAGCCTAGGCCATTGATTCTGCTGAGCACAAGTCTGCATACAACCTTTCATTTATATGCACATCACAGTCCCCAGTTTCACTGCGCTCTCACCAGTGAGAAAGGTAATATTACTATATTGCGGTAATATTACTATATAACTGTAATATTACTATATTACTATATTACTATATGGTAATATTACTATATATGGTCTCTATTTTGCGTATGTAGTATCACTATCCAAAAACAGAAAAAGATTGCGAATATTATGGGCTATAAAATGTATATTTCGGATTTTCAAATTTGTTGTTTTTTTTACCCCTAAAATTTCCAAAAACTTGTTTTTTTGTAAATGACCTCAAAATCAAAATTTTCAAAGATATTGAAAAAAACTAAAGATGTTTCAGATTACTTTATGCGAACAAATACCATACCAAATTTCAAAATGATATTGTTTTTGACTGAATTATCGCATTTACAGTGCTGGTAACTCATGACGCTATATTTTTAAATTGCGTTTTTAGGCTTTTATTGAAAGATACAGACAAATAAATGACAACACTGTATTTCTGAGACAAAACTTGTCAAGAAACAAGCCCTTTTGATTTATATTTATCAATTTCAAATTTTATTTTTTACCTTACTTTGACCTTAGCTTGACATTTACTTCATGTACATGAACTCTGGTGGTGAAATGAGTATCACTATCACTTTCTACGCGTAAAATGATCTATACAACATGTGTTGTATGACTTTCGTAAATATTTTGTGCATAGTGACCTTTTGTGACCTGACCTTGACCTTTGATCTTTGCCAATAATCTCACTTTCGATCCTGAGGGATGTGCATTATATCTTAAGGAGCGCTTTGGGTGATCATGGTCGCAATCGAAGGCTTTGAATGGAAACAATGGCCCATAAACTGAAATACATCGATTTTGACCTTTGATCTGACTGTAACCTGACATATAACCTCAATTTGAAATTTTTGAGCGTGCTTCAGATTTGTCTCATTGAGCGCTTATGAATGCCACCTTGCGCGTCTCGCTGCGATGATTGGTTCGGAAGATAACCAGGGGGTGTTAAACGCCCCCTCCCCCCAGTCAATGGTGTTCAGATCAATGCCGGGTTAAGGATGAGACCAGTTGGATCCATGATATGCAAATCGCTTTATCGATCACGTTTTTCCTCATGTTATGTCAGTTTCGGAAATTGTCATAGGAAAAGTAAATAATTAAAGCAACTTTAACTAAATACAAATGGCCGGAGGTAGCGAATTCTCGCATCTACTCTAGTAAGATCTGTGGTAGATAAAGAGGGGCGGCCGAGCCAACAATGGTATGACAAGATCCTAATCTTCCACCCGTCCGACAATGTTACATTATTTACCTTATGTTATCCGACCTTGTGCACGGTCACTGCCCAGACCGGCCTGTCGTCTCCACAGTCCACATGTGACCAGACCGGCCTGGTCTCCACAGTCCGTCTGTGACCAGACCGGCCTGCCGTCTCCACAGTCCGTTCTGTGACCAGACCGGCCTTTGGTCTCCCAGTCCGTCTGTGACAGACCGGCCTTGCCGGTTTCCACAGTCCGTGCTGTGGACCAGCCGGTCTGCCGTTCCACAGTCCGTTCTGTGACCGGACGGCCTGGTTCTCCACAGTCCGTCTGGACCAGACACGGCCTGCCGATCTCCACAGTTCCGTCTGTGACCCAGGACCGGCCTGCACGCCTCCACAGTCCGTCCTGTGACCAGACCGGACTGCCCGTCTCCACAGGTCCGTCTGTGACCAGACCGGCCTGGTTCGCACAGTCCGTCTGTGACCAGGACCGCCTGGGTTCCACAGTCCGTACTGTAACCGGACGGACCCTCGGTCTCTCCACAGTCCGTCTGTGGACCAGACCGGCTGCGTTCTCCACAGTCCGTCTATGCCAGGGACCAGCCTGGTCTCCCACAGGTCCGTCTGTGACCAGACCGGCCTGGTCTCCGGTCCGTCTGGACCAGACGGCCTGCCGTCTCCAATCCGTCTGTGACCAGAACCGGCCTGGATCTCCACACGTCCGTCTGTGACCGCCGGACCTGCCGGTCTCACAGTCCGTCTGTGGCCGACACGGCCTGGTTCCACAGTCGTCTGTGACCAGACCGGCCTTTCCCGTCTCCACAGTCCGTCTGTGACCAGACCGGCCTGGTCTCCACAGTTCTGTTTGACCAGACCGGCCTGGTCTCCACAGTCCACATGTGACCAGCCGGCCTGCCGTCTCCACAGGTTCCGTCTAGTGACCACGAGCGGCCTGGTCTCCACAGTCCGCCTGTGACCAGACCCGCCTCGGTCGTCCACAGTCCGTCTGTGACCGACCGGCTGGTCCCTCAGTCCGCCTGTGACCAGACGGCCTGCGTCTCCACAGTCCGTCTGTGACCAGCGGTTCTGGTTCCACAGTCCGTCTGTGACCAGACCGGCCTGCCGTCTCCACAGTCCGTCTGTGACCAGACCGGTCTGGTCTCCACAGTCCGTCTGTGACCAGACCGGCCTGCCGTCTCCACAGTCCGTCTGTGACCAGACCGGCCTGCCGTCTCCACAGTCCGTCTGTGACCAGACCGGCCTGCCGTCTCCACAGTCCGTCTGTGACCAGACCGGCCTGGTCTCCACAGTCCGTCTGTGACCAGACCAGCCTGCCGTCTCCACAGTCCGTCTGCCGGGTGCGGCGTCACTGTGTTAGAGGTGCACTGCACCAAAAGAATGCGTGATTGAATAAACACGCCTTCTGACGGGAGGTCATTCTGGTCCTGGCGCCGCTGGGTTGATGACCGTTTGGTCGGGGTCCCGGGGAGTCGCTCAGCCTTGAATCTTAATCGGTGGTCCTCGTGAGACTGTTGGGGGGGGGGCGGCTGTACGATATGTACTACACGCTACGCAGCCCAGGGCTAGTGCCAACGCTGTTCAAATATACTCTGGTCTGTACGTTGAGCTCCAATATACCTATAGAGCCTAGGCACTGCTTCTGAACTGGCAACACTGCTATGCATAATTTATGTATAGATAGATGATGTATTCAGAACCTCCTCAAAGTTGATTTCATGGTGTCCACGTCAATATAGATACAAAACATGCCAGGTCAGACATTGAACACAAACACTAAAAAAGCACGAATGTAATCCAGCATTGATTAAAAGGCTAGGATGTACTAGTTGTCTCGATCGACCCGATGCCAAAATGATAAACGACATGATACAATGATACAGCGTACGCATCGCACGTCAGGATGATAATAGGCATAAACCGGCCAGCTCGACGCAGCTACCCACATATAGCTCAGAACAACGNATGCTACCCGACACTTACAGATCTAGCACAGCTTCGGTCTCGCCTTGGTGGTACCCTTCACGTTGCTTCTGAAGTGCTTCACAATCTGGAAGAGAGCCCTTGGCCAGGGCCCAGAAGAAGAGAATGAAGAGAGCCCTTGGACCCTTGGCCAGCTTTAGAGTCCTTGGGGTAGCTTGAGGGGCCCTTGGCCAGCTTTAGGGGCCCTCAGATAGCTTTCAGGCCCTCAGACAGCTAGAGGGGTCCTCAGTCAGTTTGAGAGGGCCCTCAGCCACCTTGAGGGGGCCCTCGACTGGCTTGAGGGGCCCTCAGCCAGCTCGAGGGGGCCCTCATTCACCTTGAGGGGCCCTCGGTCGGCTTGAGTGGCCTTCGGCTAGCTCGAGGGACCCTTGGCAAGCTTGATGGGGCTCTCAAGTCTCAGCTACCTTGAGGGGGCCTCGGTCGGCTTTAGGGGGCCCTCGACCAGTTCGAGGGGCAGTCAGTCAGCTTGATGGGACCCTTGGCCAGCTCGAGGGGCCCTCGGCCAGCTTGAGGGGCTCTCAGGCATCTTGATCGAGTGAAGAGCGACACGTCCAGTCGGCGAGAGGGTGAGCGAGAGAAGAACGGACGTTGTGGCCAGCAAATGCACATAGCGGTGCGTCGTGGCCGACGTTGGCGCGACAACTTTTGCGCAACGCCGATAGGTGGCACTGCGTCGCAAGTAGGGGCGGGCACCACACTGGGGCGGAGCAACGCACAGCTAACTTTCCCCTTAGAGGCGGAGGCCGTAATAAGTTACAGATACATAGAGATATCGGTAAGGATTAACAGGTTGTTAAACGCTATTATATGAAATATGAAAAGACTACCTTTCGACACCTGTTCGGGTTCGAGGCCGCACACTGGGTGTTGTCCGCTACGCGGGCGGCGACATCTGTGGCCTGCGGCCGGGCCGACGGTGACCAACAGCGAGCGGCAGGCTGTGGTAGGCGTTGTCCGCGGTATGCGGTATAAAAGAGATGTCGTTTCTCCCGCGGCATGCGGTATACATCGTCGGCGGTTGCGTTCTCACCGTAAATGCGGTATAACGCGGTAGGCAGGAGGCGCGAGAAGGCAGCAGTCCGTGTCCGGTCAGATAAGCGGGACTTGACGCTGGTGTTGAGCGGGATGGCTTCTGGGCGAAGGCGCCGCTGTTTTTTTCCCGCGAAGTCAGAACGAGAGGTCAGAGGACGGCCGATGGCAGTGGCGACCGTCCATTGTTGGGGCAGAGACCGTAGACACAGTAAGCACCGCGAGCTGTAGACCGCGTAGCCTGGCTGAGGTCGGCAGACCCAAGGCGGAGCGGCGGCCGCGTCAGAGTAAGTGAAGCGCGGAGAGAACAGACGGAGCGCGGCGTGCGAGGCGGTGCGCACCGGCGGTTGTTGCAGTTTTTTAAAGAGGTGTCTTGATGTTCTTGTCAGAGATCGTGTCTAGCATGGTCTGATGGTTCTTGAGGATCAGACTGGCCGATGGACGGAAGGCACCGGCGCTGCTGTGAAAATCGACGTGGGAGTGGCATCGGCTGCGCCGCCATTTTTCGGTTATAAATCTACAGTCTGAGTCACCTCACTTTCACAGTCGCACTGTTCAGATCACGTCGGGGTCACCAATATGGCACTCGGCAGGTATGCCATCGTTCGTTATATAAAAATCACATTTGTAGTTCAGAAGGAATTTTAAAGTGAAGAGCGACCGTCCAGGTCGGCAGAGGGTGAGCGAGAGGAAAGAACAGGGCTTGTTGGCCAGCAAATACACATAGCGTCCGCGTCGTGGCCGACGTTGGCGCGACAACAATTTGCGCAAACGTCGATGGTGGCCTGCCGTTCGCAGTAGGGGCGGGCACCACACTGGGGCGGAGCACCACACTNTCGATAAAGTATCCTCATAATGACGAAAAAAATATTTTTAAAAACCCAAAGTCAAATTAAGGAAAGCTTTCGGCTTGCGCCTTCGTCAGCCATAAATCAATCAGTTTATGACTAACGAAGGCGCAAACCGAAAGTTCTCGTTAATTTGCATTTTTTTGTAAATATTCGGCATTATAATGGGATAAGGTAATCGATTATAAATTATAGCAAAACATGAAAAACACTGCAATAAACCTTAAAATTATAGCTTGTGAAGTCACGTGGGCTTGTTCTATTATGCCACTTGCCAATTTCGCTGCCGTCGATGACCATGTAATAAAACCACCCCTAGAATTGAATGTGTTTCGAGTTATGATGTGACCCGCCTCTAACATTTTTATTGTTTGTTTTCTACAATATATATATATATATATATATATATATATATATAAAATACATATGTATACATGTATATTGGTAAGTTTATAATATATGGATTGCCTTTGTAATACAAAATACGGTGATTCGAGCTTTTCTCCCCTACACAATGTATAACATATGTTTGTTTACTATTTTGTGTGAAATGACGTAATATCGCACCGTATGTGAGAGGATCTCAATTAAAACTTGCCCACCTCTTAAAAAACAATCTGCACCTCCACCGTCTCTCAGATCCCAGAACTCCAGTCAGCCGACCCTCTCCCTGTTCAGGGTTTCGTTTATCAGACGTGACCTTTGACCTTTATGTCAACCGATAGCTGTTCGCCTCACAAACAGACAGTGCACTGCCCGTTTGTGAGGTGAGCGGCTATTGGTTGACATGGGGTCTTTACTATCATCGCTACTACAATGAATAGTCTCTACCCTAGAGAGAGCCGCAAAATCCGGTTTACTACGAGTGGCTACGTGCCAGCGAACGCTTACTACCCTACCATCAGGGGTCGTCTCAGGTCGAATTGCTTCAGTGCACGTAAGTTTGAAGAGAATCGTGTTTTTCGAAAATTGTGTGTTTATTTGGATGCGTAGAATTGTGAAAAGTGATAGAAAGTTGCCTATCTGGAGAACGGAGATGTACCGCATAGAGTTTCAGGGATTTTTTTTTTTTTTTTTTAGAAACGCCGCTAAGTTTTAGCCATCTCCAGTAGTACCTAGTACCTACCATTACTTTTGCAGTGACCTGTACCTAACAATCGATACATAATTTCACATTAAATAACTACAGATGCATGGGCGTCGCCACCACTGGGGACACTAGGGACATTGTCCCTAGTAATTTTCAGCCATCCCCAATAGGGTCCCATGTTGAAGTATGTATGCACTTGGATTTGTCCCTTCTTATTTAGCATATGTCCCTAGTAACTCGGATGCCGTGGCGACGCCATTGTACAGATGTCTTCCCCAAGACATTTTGCTGGTCTAACTGCTGCCCCCCCAAAAAATAAAAACTGCTACGAACCTGAATTTAAAAAAACTGCCCATTTTTTTTTTTTTAATTTGCATGTGCTTGTGCCAGCCCTGCCCTGGCGAGATCTTGTCGAAACCTTCCACGTTTTGCAGACTGGCACCATGGGCTATGCTTACCTGGATTCTGAATCATTGACATTCTGTAGACATGCTTGCTGATAAAAATCCGTCATAGCAAGAGCCTTCCGCCTACCTTGTAAATATGTACAGGAGAAGGTAGGCCCGTAATACTAGTATAACTAGTAGAAAGATGGTTGGTTTAATCCAACCTGAACCAATATTCAACAAGAAAGATCAACCTTTTAAAAAGACATTCAGATAACTTATGGCCTTGAGCCAAGGTAGGCAATAACACGCCCAAGGCTCTTTAACAAACACGCCACCCACACGCGCCACACCAAGGCCGTATCAAGGCCTCATAACCAGGTAAGGATACGAGCCATTTGACCTTGAACACGACGGACCGCCGGATGATGTCAGCAGAGGCACAACAGCTCCCTAGCAGGCGCCTCCGGTGACGTCATTGGCGCGGCGCGGGGGGTCAAAAGGGTCAGTTGACCCCCCAAAACTTTTGGGGAGGGTGAGGGAAACCGGCTGAGGGCCTCCCAGCTACCTTGAGGGTCCCTCGGCCCGTTTTTGAGGGCGCTTGGCTAGTTCGAGGGGGCCTTCAGCCACCTTGAGGGGCCCTCGGCCATCTTCAGAGGTACTTCGGCCGGCATTGGGGGGGGCCTCAGTCAGCTGAGGGGGGCCCTTGGTCTAAATGAGGGAGCCTATCAGCACCATGGGGCAATCGGCAGCATACGGGGGCCCTTGACCACTCTGAGGGGGCTCTCGACAAGCTTGAGGGAGCCCTCGGCCACCTGAGGGTCCCTCGTTTTAAGTTGGAGGGCCCCTCAGCAGCCTTGAGAGGGCCCATCAGCCATGCTTGAGAGGCCCTTTGGTCAGCTCGAGGGGCCCTTGGCCAGCTCGAGGGGCCCTCGAGCGCAGCTTGAGAGAGCACTTGGTCAGCACGAGGGACTCTTCCAGCCAGCTCGAGGGGCCACCCCCTCCTCACCCCCCCCCTCCCCCCCCCCCCCTCCCTCCCTCCACCCCGTAAGAGGGCCCTTTTCAGCTTGAGGGGCCCTTGGCCAGCTCGAGGGGGCCCTCAGCCACCTTGAGGGGTCTTTGGCCAGCAATTGAGAGACCCTTGGCCAGCTTGAGGAACTTTTGGCCAGCTCGAGGGGCCCCTCGACCGGCTTGAGGGGGACCTTGGCTAGCTTGTGGGGGCCTTGGGCCTCTCTAGAGAGCCTATTCCAGACATCAGAGTGCCGTAGTCTGATCTGAGAAAGCGCTCGGTTGGTCTAAGATGGCGTTTGCAAGGTCTGAGGGGACCTCGGACGTTCTAAACAAAATAAGGTTTGTCCAATCAGGGGGCCAAAAATGTCCCAAGGAGGGGGTACCTAGGGACCCTAAGAGAACCCTTTCCTTGGCCTACGCCTCTGCCATGGGCATATATGCGCCGGCGTGGCGGCACTCACGGCAGCTTTCGTGCATGGTGGGCAGGACGTCGTCAGCCGCCGAGCGCCGCATAGCTTCTCCGGTGACGTCACGAGTCTTTTCGGCTCCGATAAGGCGTCCTATAGGGCGCTCAAGTAGTGTCACCCCCTGCGCCGTATATAGCCCCACACGGAAAGTATTTTATAGTCAGGAAGCGACAGCGGGCCTTTATAAAGACTGGCAATATACTTTTTCGTCATTATGACGTCAGTAAAGTGCTATAGTAGTCACGGAAGACAAAGAAAGCAAAAACTGTAACGTCAATTTGACATCAGAAGCAAGGATTCACCAGTAAAAGGCTACCAATTGTGGCTATGATGGTGACACCCAATGATTTTCGCCACAATGGACCACAATTGCCACAATTGCCTCTGTTTGATATGTCGTAAAGCTGCTCATCCTACTGGTGTCTTATGATGACACGCCGGCACTGTCACCGTTGGCATTGAACTCAGTGTTGAGGCCCGGTGCCAGCAGGCTGTGAACACTTGCTAATTATGGATGATAGTGCGCATGTTTTGTTCCGTGAACATTCCGTGAACACGTTGTACAGTTGTCAGGGTGTAAAATGCATTTGAGTGGCCCCGACCAAAAGTCGCACATGAAAAATCAAAGGCAGTCCTAAAGTAAGATAAAGGCGTAAGGATGGTCACGTGAACCGTCCCACGCACGGTGCCAATTGTTTTTCCGTCGGGAATCCTACAGTCTTCGCTCCAAGGGATCGCAGTCAGCTGAATACCCTGCATTGTTTTATACACATAGGAGATTGTTTTGTAGGCGTTTTTTCTAATTATTATTAGGTACTTAAAAATGAACTTTGAATAATAATTCATGCCCTGGTGGTGGATAGAAGGACAGAGCAAGGTATTTCTTGATCACCCACCGGTAGCTTTTCCTGCTTTATATTTTCCTCCAGACGGTCTAAACCACAGCCGGCAATCACGGACAACACTAAAAACAGGGCCATGTGAAAATGCCAAAGTCCAAACTCAGCAACCGCTGGGTCGATTTTCTTCAAATTACCACCAAGCGATTTAGGACAACGAAAAACTTAACCGTTCTGAAATTGGTGACCCTAGTAACCATTATGACCTTGAAAAACCCAAGGTATCTAAGTCCCCCACAACATTTTCAGAATTTAACATTAGCCACGTGGGCGTTGCATGGAAAATACGACTTTCAAAGTTCCTCCTTTTGTCTCCGAACTTTCGGAAGGTGCGACGCCCTTGGAGGGCCATTCCAGGTCTGGGAGGGCCCATGCCAGGCCTGAGAGGGCTTTCGAAAGGGTTCAACATTCTTATCATAGGGCTCTCTGACAGACAAGGAGGGTCCTTGTATTGTGTGAGATGGTTTTCGGACCCGCTTCTCTCATGGTATTTTACAACAACATAAAATGACGGCCGAACGCAAATTTGTTCAGGGGCATGACCCCTGTGCTCCCCCTTGGCTACGTGTACGCCCGTGGGGGCGGGACATCCATTCACGGCTCCACCCCCTTCCCCAGTCAAAGCAGAGCTTGTAGGAATAGAGATTAGATCCTCCATCAGGATCTGTTTGGCTGCAGCGATCCGTTAAAATACGATATGAACTACAGTTAGGTTTTTTGGTTTTGTCGGGAGGTAAAAAAGGAAAAAGTTCAGTTTATGGTTGCTTCTAAAAAGCCACATGATTTAAAATTAAATGAACATCTGGATAAATTATCGTTTCACGTGCTTCAACTTTGGCAAGCGATATGTAGCGCTTATGATTAATGTTGAACCCAGAATTTTAAAGAAAAATGTGTAAACGGAGCCACCCAAGACAACCTTAAGTAACTGCCGCCTGACGTCACGACCAATCGGAGAGCAAAATTTTAAATTATGTAAATATACATGATTCAAAAAAAAATCCGGAAGAAATTATTGTGAAGTGATACTCGAAGAAATATTATTGAGTGCTCGTGCGAGGAGCATGGGTAATGAGTAGATGAACAAATTAAATGACCTTTACACGTCGTCAATGAAAAAATCAAGAGAAAATATTATTTTAAAATAATTATGGTGAATTTTTGGCCACAGGCCATTGTCAAACCGATTACAGCCTGTAAACGGCGATTACAGCCTGTAAAAATAAATTTCACAATTTGACCACATATGACCTGATTTTGACCTTTTATGGTGTCAGATAGTTAAAATGGGCTTCTACTATCGAAATACACTGTTAAAAAACATAAAACATATGTCGCGTGACTTTCGTAGACCTCTTGCCATCAGTGACCTTTTGTGACCCGATATTTACCTTCAACTTTGCTTAAAATTCATTATAAGTTTCATTATACCTTTGAGAGCACTTTGAGTGCTCAATTAGTTGCAATCTAAGGCTTTGGATAGAAAATAGGGCCCCAAAAACCTAAAGTATCTTCCATTTTGACCTATTTACCTAACCTTGACCTGACATGGACCTTATTCCGAAAAATTTCACGTATGTTGGTGCGTATAAAGAGACCTTCGATTGCCGTATTGTTGCGTCTCCTACGGTATTAGTTCAGAAGATAACGAGGGGCAGAATCTTGCCCCCCCCAGCGGGGCGCGTTCGGCTAGATACTATAGATACCCCAGCGCGGAACGCGGGTTAATAAAGGGATCATAAAGACCCTTTCCACTTTATTGGAGGTGGCAATGCAGTTTGGTACACAGGCTAAGTTATATTGCCATATATTCATAAGCTTGAAAATGTCTCTAAGTATACCAAAAAATTCACGTTCAACTTGTAAAAGCGTTCCACGCCAGAATAAGTGCTTTCTGCGTTAGCAGCCGTAGAAATAAAACACGTAAACCCGTGCCTTTTCTTCCGCATCTCCTCCAATGATTTATGGGTCCCAAAATAGCGGAAAAAAGACCCAAAATTTGGTCATAACTAGTTGTTAAACATTACTCAGTTCATGCAAATAGATTATAATGTCATTCCTTAATGACTCGGGATCCACGTATCATCCAATAAAGTTGACTCCAATCGCCCGAAACAAGGTTGAAGGGATGACCCCGGCCGGCCCATTCTATAAGCCCTTCAAAATATAATTAAAGTTATAACAACCATAATATATTTTGGCCACAGTCATGGGAAATCGGTGAAGATGATGATTTATAAACCATTTGTTTATAGGCGATATGATTCGGCTGATGACCGGTATGCATCGTCCTGCTTCAACATTCGAATCGATGTCCCTGAGTCTGTTTATAATTTAGTAGCCGTGTTGGGAAACATGTCGACGATTACAGCGCACATGATCGGCAATTGCCACCAACTTTGTTTAAACCACGTATTTACGTTGTGCATTGTTTGTATTCAGAGGGCAATATATGCCGCATTTTTGCACTTATAGAGCGAAACGTTTTCTTCTTTTGCATTTGGACCAGAATCGCTAGTGCTGATATAATCTGAATGTAATTAATAACAACAAGCTTATCAAAATAGCTTTATTAATAACCCAAATTCGTGAAAAGTGGGATAATAACGTTCGAGTAAATATTGTTGCATCGCTTCCATCCTTTCCAGTAAAATTATTAGAAGACATTCGAAAAGTCTTATTGATCCCTTTTAAGATCAAATAATCAATAAAAAATATGACGTCTTTGAAGGTTCCTATTGCGATACCAGTGATACCGCCTCCATAACCGCTCTATCCGAATGCCTGTGATTTGTCTGCTGCGATTTAGACCATCTGGTAAAAAATAAGCCGGAAAAAGCTACCGCTTGGTGATAAAAAATACCTTTGGTCTGTCCTCTATCGGTACCCGGGTCATGATTCCACATGAAAAGTCATGTAGTACCTTAAAAATAATTGTTAAAAAATATATAAAAAGTCTCCATGGTAAAGCAACGGCGTATCAGCCAACTGCAAATCTTTGGAGCCAACCACACTGGAGGATCCCGGCGAACAATTGCACGTTGGGTCACGTGACCTCCGGATACTCGTGCCACCCACCTGATAAATATAATGTCCTTTTTGTAATCTAAGTGATCTGAACTATTATAATGATAGATGTAAAAAGATAATGGTGTAGGGCGGGCCGTACTCATATGTCATTAAGCAAAATTTCGCAAATTAAAAATGGCATAGTGCAACAATATGTTATTTGTGATGCTGAGTCCGAATCTGGCATTTATTTTTAAATCAGAGCACGTCTTGCTTGCGGGGTTTGCATTTGAAGTTGTCTTTGCCATCCAGCATTATATGCCCTATGCAGATTCCTGAGTTTCACCGGTTAAATCACAAACACTTTTATTTTCAGTAGAGCGAGAGGGAAACATTACCACTAACGTGTTGCTTATGATGCAAAGAGGCCAGTTGTGTAGAATTTTAAGATCAAGGGTCATCGAATGACCACACAGATCGGATCACTAGCGTGAAAACCTATGAAATGCATCGTTTTAATGAAGAAGAAAAAAACATGAAATGC
>VOPJ01006389.1:0-35378 GCA_014673585.1 Semibalanus balanoides
TTCCTATCTTCCACGAGGGAAACATGAAGAATTATATATCTTTCTAAGTAGAGTTTGATTCAGTTAAGTTCAGTTCTGTATTTGATTTTTCGTCAAAACTTGCGTGACCTTATGACTCCGTGAAATTCTGGGGGGTCAAAAAGATATGTTTGCCCCCCTGGCTGACGCCAGGGGGGGCAGCTGCCTCAGAGGGATGCAAATATAACACATTATTTCACTTTATCGTTGAACGAGCATTAAACATTGTTATCTTTGCATCTCAGAGGAGTGCAAGGATAACAATATTCCTGCACTGCAGACCCAATGGAAAATCAACTCTGCTATATTGTGGATTCACGCTAAAGAAGTGTTCATACATTATGATGCATAATAGACCTGCAGGCTCCAATACAAAATAGCACTAATGCGTCCCAGCGGGGAGTACAGCGCGATTGTTCTCCCTATGTTTACCCCTGCGTTCAGAGTCCGGGGCAGACCGAATGTACCTTTGGGTCATCGAGATCCAGGGCTGGTACAAAGTGCGAACATGATGCATAAGACTGGCGCCAGAAAATACCCTGTCATGTTTGCTCCGGGGCCGAAAAGGTCATTCTGCACAATAGCTGTTTACTTTTGGCCCCTGGACAGGTCGTAGGGACCCCTGGCTAGACCGAAGGGGCCCATGGGCTGGGCGAGTGGGAAGGGCCCTTAAAGTGCCGAATGGGCCCCTATTCAGCACAGAGGGTCCCCTCAGGTCACGGAGTCATGGGGTCACTTTGTTTCGGCCAGATTGGGTCCGGTGTCACCGAAACCGTTTTAAACAGCCCTGTCGACTGTCGAGATCGTGGCTCTCTGAAAATGACTGGAATTAGCCGACAATGGACATTTCTGGATTTTGAAGAAGATTTTAAGCAACGTTTCAATTTGTATGATTTCTTAACATATTAACATCCGGTATCCGATAATTTTTTGAAGCCGTCTTTTATGGACTTGGACTGGACTAGAACTTTATGAGCTTGCCATTCATCCCTTTCAAACCCTCTCCGTTCTGGATCCGCCACTGGGGATACCATTGCCCATTGCACAGTACCTAAATCCTTTGGAGGACAAATAGTCGTGCTTAAGATAACATCCTGCAACTGTCCAACTGCAGCGGCTCGGAGACTGTCTCACGGGTTGTCTGTCTCGTGGCCGCCGTACCGCCGATGCGAGTGGCGATAGTGCGCGAGGCGTGCGGCGTGCGCCGGGGGCGGCAACTGTCGTGTCGCGCTGCTAGTGAAAGTGCCGCGCTCACGGCGCACGCCGCCGCGCCGCCGCGCCACGTCTGCGCCGATGATCGCCGCCGCTTCAGAAGGTTCCGCGCCGCGCCAGTGTCGCCACCGTGAGCGGTGAGTCCTCCCGACTCCCGACTCCCGACTCCCGACTCCCGACTCTCAACTCCCGACTCCCGACTCTCAACTCCCGACTCCCGACTCTCAACTCCTGACTCTCAACTCCCGACTCTCAACTCCCGACTCCCGACTCCCGACTCCCGACTCCCGACTCCTACTCCCTACTCCCGACTCCCGACTCCCACTCCACGACTCCCGACTCCCGACTCCGACTGCCCGACTCCCGACTCCCGACTCCTCGACTCCCCGACTCTTGACTCCTGACTCCCGACTCCCGACTCCCGCGACTTCTGACTCTGACGCTGACTCCCGACTCCCCGACTCCCGATTCCCGGACTTTCCAACTCTCGACTCTCAACTCCCCCGACTCCCGACTCCCACTCCTGACCCCGACTCCCGACTCCTGACTCCTGGACTCCCGGACTCCCGAACTTCCCGGACTCCCGACTCCCGACTCTCGACTCCCGAGAGGAGCCTCGCGGGGCACCGTGGTCTCCCGCCTGCAGACGATGCGGCGCCGGTCTGGTCGCCGCACAGCCAGGTCATCCCTGCGACCTCCGTCAACCGCGAGCGTCAGATGTGTGCGCGCGCTCCGAGCGCCGGTAATCGCTCCCCTATCGCCGCTGACGAGAACGGTCGCTGTTGGAAGTCGCGTGCGACCACCGGCGGCCGCCGCCGCCACCGCGAGCCGGGCAGTGGAGTAAGATAGCGCGTGCAGGTCGGAGTGGTGTTGTGAGACGGTGTAGAACTGGGAGAGTCGCTGGACTACTACGGAGTCCGGTACAGTGTTGTGAGAGCCGGAATAGTGTAAGAGCTTGTGCTGTGAGATCCGGCGAGGTGCCGTAAGAAGCAGAAGCTGTGAGAGCTGGTGCTGTGAGGACGGCAGCCGTGGTGTGAGATAGTAGCCAGTCCAGAAACTGGAGCAGTGCTGTAAGAAGCCGACGCGGTGAGGTAACCGGTGTCGCTGGTGACAGGTGTGAGATGAAGAGCAGAGGCTGGCGGGAGGCGCGCGCCGGGCCCTGGCACTCGGAGGATGGAGTGCACCTGGGAGTGCCTCCCGCACAGCGCGGCGCTCGGTCGCCGTCCTCGACCGCCACCGCCGCCGGTACCAGCAGCAGCAGCAGCAGCAGCGGTCCGGTGCTGCCCCGCTGTCGCTCGACTGAGGACGTGTCGCCCCGCTGCCGGAGGACCCAGTTTCGGCTAGTGTCACTGGCTGCTGCTGCTCCTGTAGGCCGCATCAGCAGCCTGCAGAGTGACCGTGCTGCGCTCAACTCGCCCGCCGCCGCCGCCGCCGCTGCTGCTGCTGCTGCTGCTGCTGCTGCTGCCGCTGCTGCTGCTGCCGCTGCTGCAGAGACCGTTGACGGAACCCCTGCGACGCTGCCTGAGGGGTGTGCCGCTGGAGGCTCGCAGACAGCGTGGCGCGGTTCCGCGGAGCAGCGGAGGATGAGCTTCCAGCGTCGTGTGGCGCAGTGGGAGGGTGACTCGGCGGACCGCGAGGATGGAGTCCCGAATCACCACTCGGCCGACGGTCGACAGGACGTTAGTGACGCGACCAATTGTGTCAGATTGGACGCCAAGGGCGGCAGGGAGCGCTGTGGTGAGTGCGCTCCGCGCTCCGTCGTTCACGATGGTTCTGCGTCGGACCGTGGAGGGAATACGAGCGTGGATGTGCACCTGCAGAGCTGGAGCGAGAGGCTCAGCCGTCACTCGGAGATCACCGACCAACCCCGGTCTGCTGAAATGGACTCTTCCACTGCACGCCACCGGCGCTGTGTGGACGAGCCCATCCGACTCCAGCAGTGGTCTCCTCCCGCCGCCGCCGCCAGCTGTGATGGGCGGCACTTGGACGCTGAGGAGGACCCCGTGGGGGAGAACCCCGGTCCGGAGCCGTCGCCACCGACGACGCCACCGACACCGACGGGTGACTGGATGCCGACTGTTGTGATCAGCGACTGCAGCGGCACCGCCTGGCCTGAGCCGTGGTCAGCACTGCTGGGCGGGGGCGGGGGCGGCGGCGGCGGCCGGCGGCTGTCGGCCGTCTCTGACTGCAGCACTGTCAGCTCCATAGGCTGGGACCGCAGCAGGAGAGGCTCCCTCCTGGACCTGGACATAGAGGGTCTCCAGCTGGACTCGGACGGCCGGCTGGAGCGGGCAGACTGGCCGGAGAGGTCAGAGCCGCGGGAGAGGAGAGAGGAGAGGTCAGAGCCGTGGGAGAGGAGAGAGGACAGGATAGAGCCGTGGGAGAGGAGAGAGGACAGGATAGAGCCGCAGGCTGTTCTTCCCCAGTTCGCTGTCCAGCAGAGGAGTGAGGAGACGTGCCGCAAGATCTCCAGCTGGTCCTACAGCAGCGTCAGCACACTCAGCCAGGATGAGGAGGAGGAGGAGGAACTGCTGGCTACCACGCCCACACCCAGTCCACCAGCCATCGCAAAGGTGAGTGAATGAGGCGAACCTCGACCCTCGTGGATATCATTGCTAGACTGAAGTCATTGATGAAATGATTATGACGGTAATCCAATGCTCCTTATAGTTGCAGTCAGGGGCGTGGGAAGTACTTTCAAGTTGGGGGGCGAACTTTTTGGCGGACCTGAGGTAGCACAAATGTAGCTAAAAAAGCATATATCAATGTATTATTTGCCACCCATTATTTCACCAACAGAATTATCGTTCAATACGCTACCCTTCACCGAAATATCGAATCTATCCACATATATCGCTATCCCAGAGGTGCAAAAATGTCAAGTAGGTCACGAGCACGAACACAAAAACGCAAAATGATTACAAACCAGTAAGACGCCCTAAAGAATATTCACCTTTAACAATAGGGTTTCTGATTGAGACGATAGCCAAGTTGTGGCGCATGCTCGAAAATACTTCTGTATGACGCTTTCACATTTTCAAGAAACCTCTTATTATTTAATATTCAGTCCTAAAATCGGGACCGGATATACCCGGTAACTCCAATCGTGATGGTGATTTTCTGATGTGACGCATGAATTATGACGTAGAGATGACGTAAAGATTTGGGAAAATTTTTGATAGAAACACTTAGGCTGGACGACAAAACTATTGTTTCCAGACTCATTCCCTGTACTGCAAGAATAAACTTCTGTGCGGATTTATTTGATTTTGATGCTTAAATCGTCTTATAAAACGTTATTCTCATATACGATCTCAGATAAAATTATTCAGACCGACCTAGCTTACCAGATGGCCGAAATCCGTTTCCAACTGCTTGCTTCCTTGAGTGCATGGGTTTTCAGGAATAATTCCCGTTTCATTGCATGATATGCAAAAGAATACACTGAGTAGTTTGTCGTAAGAACTACATGGTATAGGCTAAGTTAAAATTTACGCAACTTTTCAACGTCCCACAGATGAACCACGGAACTTCTTGGAAAACAGCAAAAACGGCAAGAAGAACATTTGAATCTTTCACCGTTTGTTTATCTTGTGACTTAACCAAATAAATAATTTATTTGCGTCGCGATAGCCAAATAAATAATGAATAAGCCGTACTTATGACTTTTCGAATTATCTTCCGGGTTCTAAAAGCAGTTGCATTTCCCTCATGCAACACGTTATTAAGGCAAGTACTGTCTTGATATGCGCCACCGATCCTCCCAAATCGATGACGTTTTGATGGCAAATAAGGTGAGATAGGCGAACTATCAGACAACAGGGTCATAGTCTGTTTACTGGACTCAGCAAAAGCATATAAGATTAACCTTTGTCAGAACGGCCTCAGCAAATTCGAAAGAATAGGAAATATCCAGGATAAAAGAAGGAGTCTCCTTATGGCTTTTAAAATGAACAATTGGTTTAAGGTGGAGCAGGTCGAAACCAAAAATGCTGATATCATGTATGTGACAGTCAAAGCATATAACACCTTACTACATGTGATATTAGTGTACTTATCAATCCCTAAAATGCAAGATGATAGAGCTAGAAACCGGGAAATTGGAAACGAAATAGAACAATATAGAAAAGGTGAAGAAAGCCCAATAACATCCCTAGTACGGGTGACTTCAATGGGCACAGATATCTAGGTACCAAAAACAATATGAAAAGGACTCGTATTTTACGATCAATAACTACATTTAAACCTACTAAACCTTGATAGATGCCAAGGGACATTCACTATGTTCAAGGCAAGAAGCTAAAAAAGTGTCATGATTTTGTAATGGCAAACAGAAATTATGGATATTTTTAAAATTCTGCAATATGATGAAGAACGGGGAATACTAGATATATCAGACCACCAAATGTGCAGTACCTTTCAAAATCAAACAGATGTTGTTAGTTTAAAAAAAGGCAAATAACTAGAAAAACCTTTACCTTATAGACAGATGAACTCTTTGGGAGAAGTTTTCAGCAGAGATGCATAGAAGGAACTGGTGAAGAAGTGAAAAATTATGATGAACTGAATGACAATGAAAGAATAGCAGAAGTAACCTTAAAGCAGTTACCCAAAGGAGGGTAAATGAGAAGTAAACATTAAGGAGCAACGTGGATAACAGAAGAAATCAAGGGTATCAAATAAAAAAAAGACCTAATCGCAGGAAAAGAAGTCAATTAAATCAGACAGAAGAGAACGCTTCACCAGAATACAATGCCAGAACGCCAAAGTGCAGCTGCTGATATTAAAAACAATTAACAGTTCTGAAAAGAAGATAAGAAATATATAAGAAAAGTAAAACAACCATGAGAAATCATTGTGGGAAAATATTGATAAGTTAGGAAAAAAGAAAGGAACAAGCAGTGCAGAAGTTCATCTACATGATGAAGATGGAAAATTACTAGACACCAATAAGGAAAAGCAGGAACTAGTTGAATACTGGACCAGCATTTACCAACAGCATGAAAATGACGTTGATATCGAATGGAACCAAGAGAAACAGCAGAGCTACTGTCAAGAAATAGAGCACACTCTGAATCAAGGCTTCCCAAGGTGTCTGAAAGAACACATGGGACATGTCCTACATATCGAAGCCTCCATAGAAGCGATGGAAGAACCCAAAATAAATGCTGAACAAGTCGTAACGTTTGTCAAAGGATTGAAACTTAAAACTGCCCCTGGACCAGATGGCTTGAAGAATGAGCTTTATAGGGCGCTAATACAAAATACAAAAGGCATACAAGTACTAACGAGATGCATGGAAGCAGAATTAGTATCCCCCTGTAAGCCAGAATCATGGAAAAGCTCACTAACCAAAATGATACCAGACCTATAGCCACAGCAAGACAGCTTAGACAATAGCCCCTGACAGATGCTTCATACCAAACTTACATGTGGTATGATCCAGAGAAAAACTTGAAGAACATTTAAAGGCTAATGAACGACTGATTTTTGAAATTCAAGCAGGTTTACGAGTGGAGGACGGGTTGGAAGACAACCTGTTTTAATTCTGAATTACTCGGTGTAGAAGAAGTCTTATCGTAAAAAGAAGCCGTTTATTCGTCACAGCAATTGATTATGCAAAAGCATTTGACTCATCAAGAGAAGCAAGCTGATAGAAGTAATGAAGAAATATAAGAACATCCAGATATGGCATAACGCATCAGCTTGGCCACTAAATATAAAACCGATCTACACAAGAATCAAGCTTGAACACGGATACTGAAGAGGTCATCAGTGTAACTAGCGGCATTAGGCAAGGTTGCAAACAAGGAAACACTACGTTGTTCAAACTAATACGTATGTGATATGCAAAAGGAACTGATAGCTACTAGAATGGGCTGCAATAATAGACACATAAATTTTCCTCTTTATTGTTTGCAGACGATGGCCTGATGCTATCACAGTCAGAAAGAGAGACAGAAAGTATGCTTGAAGTACTCATTAAAGCTAGTGAACAATGTGGACTCAATATCAACAAAGACAAGAGTGTCATACTGATGTTACAACTACAACAATGAAGATATTCCAGAATAAAAGAGATTAGGGCGTAATAGACCTGTAACAGAAAGAGACCAAGTTCGCTGGGTGTGAAAATCATCCAACAGGAAGGATATTTTTCAAAGAGCAAAGGAAACTTGTAATGAAAAAGAGCCAAGAGGATGGGCAAATATGACATATGGAATAATCAGTAAGAGCTGTAACAAGCTAAATGATAGGAAATAACATCATTTGGAAAAATCTTGCTTTACCCTCAATACTGTATGCAGTAAATGTTATGACCCTTACAGAAACTGATATCAAGCAGCTCCAAGTGATCGAAAATGGGGTGTACAGACGGATACTCGGAGCTCCCAGATATGCACCCAACTGTACCCTGAGAGGGGAAATTGGCTCATCCCTGATGAAGACAAGAATATTGAAGGGTCACCTCCAGTACATCCGGGGAGCACTCCAGGGTCCCAACGAGCTGGTCAAAAAAGTAATGAGTATAGAAATGGAAAAAAAAAGGAAGTAAAATGGTCAAAAGTCACAAATAAGTAACCTTCAGTTTATTGGGAAATTAGAGTGTGATCACTTAACACATGAAGAAAAAAAGAAGAAATAGGCAAACATATCAATACATGGGATTACTGATCAATCTGGGACGAAGAAGTTGATAGCAAAACGGAGCTCCTTCAGTATACATTAAGGCCAGCAAAAACATGTTTCAAGAAGACTCAATCTAACGATTCAAACTTCAGCTTCAGTAAATATTGTTTTTTCAAGCTGAACCAATTCATTGCTCTAGAAGAAGAAAACGACATGTGAATGAAATAACACGATGCCCGCCTATGCCAGCAAGAACCGGAGGATCTTGAACACTTTATTCTGAACTGCAGAAGTTAACTGGATATACAGGAATCGGAATCCCACCGCTGCGCGTCCGCACAATGACCAAGTTTCTGAAGAATTCCTATTAAACATCTTATCAAGACCCGGGAAAAAGGGGACATGGAAAAGAAGAAGGAAGTGGCTATACGATCTTTGGAGAGTCCAGGAATAAGATACTGCTATACAATTCTTTATCAACGTCTTCAATGCTAGAGGTCGTCCCTCCCAACCGCAACTGGCATGCCTTTATTTATATCTTCGCTTCAGTGCTTATTTTACACTTGCTTAGTTCTAGTCCTTGCTCTGCGCCTTCAAGAATGAAGTCGTTTTATTGTGTCGCATATTGTGATAAATCAGACCAAATTACTCAAGAGACAAGATAATCATATTAAGAATTGGACATTTAAAGTAAGACATTGTCTAAGCTCAGTCCATTAATTACAAGCTAACTTAAACTGACCGAGATATGGAATAGGGGTGCCGATGCAAAGGCAATACCCCGAAGATACATCATATTCACACTTTTTCTCTTTGAAAGATACAGAAAGCGCCAAGACACATGCCTTGGAAGAACTTACTCTGAAAGTAAGTGATGAATTTCTTCGCAAACAATCGCGGGCTGAACATTCCGCCAGACGTACAGGTAGCATGCGCTCTGAGGGTGCTCACAGAGGGCAATTTCCAGCGTCCCACCGGCGACACGGCCAACGTTAGCCAGCCCAGTGTAAGCCGCATCCTGCACAGATTCTGCGAGGCCCTTCTTGCTGCGTACCCAGGGGTAATCCGCTTTCCAAGAACGGAGCAGGGGAAAAGATAAATCCGGGCCCCGAAAAAAACACCCCGTTTTTTCTTCCGGGGAATGCCCCTGGCCCAAACAGTTTGGGCTTCCTGACGTGCTTGGATGCGTAGACGGAACGCACATTTACATCAAGGCCCCGTCACTAAACGAGCACCTGTATGTGAATCGCCACCAGCGTCATAGCCTGAATATACAAGCGGTCTGTGACAGCAGCATGAATCATAACGATGTCGGTCGCCAAACGTTTCCCGGTGCCAGCCACGACGCCTTTGTCTTCGAACAGAGTGCGCTGGGGCAGATGCTGGTAGCATCAAACGGCGAGCTGGGGTACCTGCTGGGTGACAGCGGATACCCGCTCCGGACCTGGCTCGTCGTTCCGTTCAATGAACGCCAGCGAGATGAGATGACGCCGGAAATGGTGGCGTTCAACAAGCGTCATACCAAGTGCCGCTCTATCGTAGAGCGGTGCTTCGGGATGCTCAAGTCGCGATACAGGTAGGTGAGAGACATTACTTTGTATATGTTACTTTGCCTTTTTTATATAAAAATATAGCATGAGCCTACATTTCTCCACTTCTTCATTGACAAGAAACATGTGTTAATGCATGTGTATGTTATTGTTTACACTGACTCTGATCATAAACATTGTCAGGTGTCTAGATCGTTCTGGTGGAGTGCTGCAGTACACTCCCGAGAAAGTCTGTAAGATGGTCGTGGCGTGCTGTACGCTGCACAACCTCTGCACGATGGCGGACTTGCCGCCGCCTAATGACCAGCCGGAACCTGAGCCGGCGGACCCAGTGGCCGAACAACAGAACGGAGGCGGTGAAGGAGCGGCGCTGCTCCGTCAGGGTGTTGAGCTGCGCAATCGCCTGGTGGCGCTGGTCAACCGCCGTTGAAGACGTGCCTCTCGCATTGTGGCTACTCCTCTCCTACTGCGGCACTTATCTGTTTTATATTCATATATATATATATATAATATTATATATATATATATATATATTATATATTATATAATATATTATAGTATATTATTATATATATATATATATATATATATTATAGTATATAATTCTTAATATATTATATATTTGAGCTTGAGCGACGACGAGCATCATGGTTAATTCATAAACTATGCATTCCTGATTGAGGAGTCAATAGCGTCGCATATGCTCCGATTGTGATTGATGCAAGACAATTGAATCTACTCACAGGTCTATCCGTCCTATATTCATTAATGTGAGTGCATTTGCGTCGACAATACATTCTTTTGTCGCATAAATGTTTTAAAGATATGATGATATATTTAAATGACCCGCCAGAGAACCTGCAGATCCTTGTTTTTGAAGTTACGTTCACTTGCTGAAGTTTAAAATGTTGTATTTTTTAACCTCTCTGCGATTATTTCCCTGTAGTAACTTGCATCTACGTGTAGCAGAATTACTCTCATGTCTGCTAATATACCAAACTCATTTTCTCTTCAAATCCCCCTATAGCGTTTCCAATTTAATTGCGACAAAACTTTATTCAATAAGCTTCGACAACTTCAGCTGAGATTCTTAACTCCGGCAATACCTTTAAACATCTAGCTTGCGCTACATCCACAAACTTTAAGTATAGAGTAAACGTGAATCGCACCTACGAAAATTCGTAGAAGATTCTTACGAAACGACCCGACAGAGAATCGCAAAATGTCTACGAACAAATTTATCGTTAGGAATTTTCTCGTATAGTTACGAGTTGACGTTGAATACCGAAATTTGCGTACGAAGTAAGCCGTTCGTAAGATAATTCTTTACGAAATTGGCGACGGTGAATACGGCCCCAGGTGTGAAAGATACCCAAACACAATTTCAAAACAATATCTGTATTTTTGCCGTGACTGATGGTTCCCTAAGTATAAAGCATTAAGCAACTAATGACGCAATTTGCTGAAATTACGTTTTTGGGCTTTTATTGACCAGACTAGAGGGATGTTTGCGCTATGCACAATAACCGCCAACCGCCAACGCCAAAAACCGCAAACGCCGCCCACCACCGCCGCCCACAACCGCCAACCACAAACGCCGCCGCAAACGCCGCCCGCAAACGCCGCCCGAAGATGCCGCCCGCCAATGCCGCCCGCAAACGCCGCCCGCAAATGCCGCCCACAAACGCCGCCCGCAAACGCCGCCCGCAAACGCCGCCGGCAAACGCCGCCCGCAAACAACGCCCAAAAACCTTTGAACATTGACCAAACCTTGACCTTTGCTTACAATTTAACTTTCACTTAATGCAAGAGATACAATAGGGTGGTAATTTTCCCTGTGGTAAAAAAAAACTTCTTCTGCGGTATTTTTCGCATTGTCTGGTATTTCACCTGATTCTCTGGTATTTTTGGGGAATTTTGTAGTATATTAAAAATATAACTATTTATCGGTACTAGTGTGGTAAAAATGAGTTCTTATGTGGTAAATTATGTAACTGTGACTGGCCATGTCCTATTTCTAGTACATAGTTTTTCGGTCCTAGTATAATTCATTGAATCCAGTAGGCGCTTTAGAATGTTTTTCCTCCAAATTCAAAATAGTAAGCCTTGATGAAGATGCTCCCAGGCGCTCCAGGCTGTGATGCATTTTTTTATGTTTCTTTCCAAGAGCTTTGCTTATATATATCTCTTGTGGTCTAGTTTTGGAGAGAGAAGTGGCCCATCCATCTGGCTAGGGCCCCTCCGGACGTTCATGGTCCCTTCCGATCTGTCACAGGACACCATAAAAACTTTGCCCATGGGGCCCCTCTGATTTACCAGCGATTCATCTGGTCTTCCTTGGAGCCCCTCCGGGCTGAACGAACTACAGTGGGGGGGGGGGGTGCCGGACAGGCCCACCTGTTAACTTCCAAACCAAGCAGCATAGAGCAATGCGGTAAGAACCAGCATGTTGCCTGACATGTGAGGAATCTAACGGTTTCCATGTTTTTTTTTCCTTCAGATCAATGGGTGACCGGTCTTCCAGGTCAAGTGATTGACCTCGACTCGACCTTGTCCAAAAAAGTGATTTTTTATCTGCCAGAAAACCTAAAAATTAGAATTTTATCATTGTCAAAAAATACTCCTAGACCATTTTTGTCTCAGAAATACAGAAAAGGTATTTATTTGTTCGTATCTGGTAAAAGAAAGAAAGTGACTAAAAAAGTGACGTCATGAGCTTCTTATACTTAGTTAGCCATCACTCAGACTCAGTCAAAAAGAGAGATATTGCTTTGAAGTTTGGTTTAGGTATTGTTCATACTCAGTTCTCTTTCATTTTTACGTTTAAGATTATACTATAAATTTGTAGTGATTTTTCCCCCATATTATTTTGATTTTTGGGGGGGAAAAATGAAAATGAAGGAAATCCGAGGTAGAAACTTTAATAAAAGTTATATTTCCTGTTTTTTTTTCCCGTTTTCTGTTTGCAAGGTTCTTCAAAACTCTTTTTTAACGAGTTTTCAAACATTTATCGTTTTTTTCCACCAACACGTCTAAAAAAAATCTTCAGAATTCAGAAATGTGAGGAAACTCTTGAATTATAAAAAAAGTTTTGATGTTTGCTATAAAATCTTCACACACTCCCCAACAGCGAGCTTTCCACAGGAAGTATGTGAGGGTTGGAGACGGTGGAGGAGCAAAATAAAGCTATTTACTGAACGAAATCCCATTATATTTTCCACATACCTAAGACATTTTCCGTCTTGGTTGATGCATGACTTTCCAAACAAAGGTCTATTTGTATATATTTCAACCCTTTCCCGGGTAGCGGGGTGATGTCAGCCCGACGTTTTGTTTTCTCCGGGAATAACTCACGTATGTCACTCATGTATGAGATGTCGTCGTCGGTCCTGCTCTGGTCAGTCCAGTGAGAGGCGAGTTGCGCGGCGTAGATGTTGACTGGATCGAGTCCAGAGGCACACTGATACCCTACCATGTACTTCACGCACGACGTCACATACATGGTTGGGTGGACAGCCAATGGGGTATCTTAGACAGGCCTGGTACCCATGCAGTGCACCAATCAGGTGCTGCGTGCGGCAGCCCATGGGACGGTGGCCGGCGCCCGCGGCGGTAGGTCACATTCCACCGACCGCTCGGCCGCGTGCCGCACTGCGTCCCGACACGGGCCGCATGCTGCACACTGGCGGATCCAGGGGGGCATTTAGGGCCATGCCCCCCCCCCAAAGGCCCAAAGTGGCCTGTTTGCCCCCCCCCGCCCCCCCAAAAAAAAAAAAAAAAAAAAAAACGATCAAGGTCCTTCATAACAAAAAAGCGGATCGTTAATAATGTTTATGGCTTCCTCTGTTTCTAATTTACAAGTTTCCATGGAAAACCAACAACAGGATCAATATTACAATACGAAAGAATGCAGTTGTCCCAGGGAATAAAACACAAAATTTTCCGCCGCTCCGCGGCGCAATTTAAATACCGAATATATTATATGGGCCCATGGGGGTTGCAAAATCGTGCCGTTTCCCACCGCATTTGTTTTATGTTGCACTTTCTTATATTATTGTGCTAAATAGTTCGCTTTAACACTTTTTTACCACATTTTTTAACGCACAATGCATTTTTAGAGGTACGCACGATACACAATGTGACGCATTGATGAGAATGCATATCCAGGGCAGGGCTGTTAAGAAGTTGCATCATGATTAGATAAGTGGGCGCCGAAGATATCCATTTTAAGTTTGCTCCGGGGCCGAAAAGGCCATTCTGCACAAAAGTGTTTTACCTTTTGCCCTGGACAGGTCGTAGGGGCCCCTGGCTAGACCGAAAGGGCCCTGGTCGAGTGAGAATGGCCCTAAATATCGCTGAATGGGACCCTAGCCAGGACTGAGTGGCCCCTCAGGCACGGGGTCACCGGGGCCACTTTGTTTCGGCCCAGATTTGATCCGGCGCCACCAAAACCGTTGTATACCAACACTCTGACTCCAGGGCATAGTACATCAAATTTTTGCGCACGCTACGCGGCGCAATTATTAAGACTTGTAGGTCCTGGACCTAAACAATTTCCAAGCTAGTATGGCTATCTTCCAAAATTAGTGTCAATGGTTCTTGATTATTTCATCAGCTAAATTCCAGCTCCAAACAAATGGTATGGCCCATGCCATCACATGGCATAATGATCTCTCCATCGTTCTACGTCGGGGTATTTCGATCCGTTTTGTTTGGCCCTTTCAACGCCTTGGGAAAGGGTTTCGCCAACACCACTGGTGGATGCAGGCGCATCCGGGCGATTCCCACCCCCACAGGAATTTGGGGGCGTTAAATACAAGTATGCCCCCGACGCGTTTCTGTACTGAGCGTGAATCAACTGATCCTTGATAGAAACTAAGGAAGTTTCACATTTTGCGGGCGAAGAGATAACAGTTTATATGAGACGTTAAAATTGCCCTTGCTGCAGGTCGAAATCCAGTCAAAAATCGACAATTTTCGCGGCCGCTTCGCGGCAAGTTTCGCAACGCATCATACCAATTTGCAAATTTAATTCCATTCAGTGTCTTGCAGAGGCCAATCCGCCTTATCTTTCTGGGTTTTAATCAGGCAACCCGATAAAAATTTCGGCCGCTTCGCGGCCGCTAAATAATTTTTAACATAGACAAAGTACGTTATCAACATGAAAATCCATTATGTGTCTTGCAGAAACAACGCCTATTATTTCTGGGTTTTATCCAGGCAAACCTGTTAAAATATTCGCGCCGCTTCGTGGGCGCTTGAATACTTTTATAGATAACATTAGAAAGAAGTATTCTATTATACACATGGAACATCTTATGTGAAATGCTGCAAAAGCTTAAATACACACACATCTTTTCTCGTCATTTTCAAGCCAACACCCACTGGAAAATTGTCGGCAACGCTCTTGCCAAATGGGGATGAGATAAACGTTATTATTTCCTATATGTGTACCTACATTCGTAGCATGTATGCTACGGAATATCGTGTTTTTTTTTCCTCTAAAAAATGAATAAAATATAAAATAAAATATAGTAAAAATAAAATATAACTCAAATACCAAAAAAGGTGAACGGCCCAGATCCGAGGAGAAAAAAATGGGGTACCTTTTTGCAAAAAAAAAACGACGGCCGCATCCGCATCCCCCCAAAGCCGACGGCCGCCCCCCAAAGCCGATGCTGCAGGGCCTCCGATAACATGCTAACTGGGGGGACAATGACCCCCCCCCCCAGTGGAGGGAATCCCCAGAGGAACCGATTTGCCCCCTCAGTGAAATTGAGTTATTTCATCACGAGTGGGCACTAGAAAACTATAATGAATACAACTAGAATACTATTAAATATATGATGCATCACTACTAGCCTTTACATAAATTCCTGCAGTCACCCGACACTTTTTGTTGTACATATACTGCATGGCCGCGGATAGCATGGTATTGGCGGGGGTGAATTCCCCTACAGAAAATGCTGACTCCCTCCCCAGTGACTAAATTTGCCCTCCTTGTGGGATAAAAATTCGTATGTGACATACGATTGTACGGTCTGCAAAATAGATAAAAGCGTACGTCACTGAAGCATGCTCTCAAATTAAAACCAATAACACGCCGTTTACAGCAACTAGCGAAGCTTTGAGATCTTGAGGACGGAGGACGCGGAGGACGGACGGATCTTGAGGACGGCCCCTCGTTGCGTCTGTGCGAAATTGGCGCGGAACAACACAGTTCGCGCGGAACACAGACCTGTCAATTTATATACGTTCGGGGTGGCCCTCAGCGCCTCTATATGTTGAGTCTGGTCCCCGAAAAATGCTTTCGGATGTCTTCTGTCTTCTGGCCAATGGCGGACCCAAGGGGGCTAAAAGGCCAAGGCCCCAAAACTGCCTGAAATAAGCAAATAATTGAAGGTAAATCATTATTAAAAAGCCAAGAAACTTTTACGACAGAAAAATAATTATTTAATCCACTGACTCATAAATAAGCAAAACTCAATGTATTTGCTTTATTGTTTAATATTTTTGGAAGATTTAACTGCAAAAAACATTTTGCAGCTCTGGGCTCTCCCTTATTTCTAGCCTTAGATCAGACATCTGACACATACATGATCTCAGCCACGATGATCCGTGGAAGACCAAGCTTTGAAAAAATAATTTGGTTTCTAGGAACATACAGTACCCAAAACCATTTCAATCACATCACACGACGAAACCGGGGGAATATCGGCGAAGCAATGTTTCTCTCCTTAATAAAGTTTTGATTGAGCAATGTGACAAATTTGACATGAATTTAGACGAGCTATGTAATGACATTTGTTGATTCTGCCTAATCCCCATTGGAGCCAATTTGTTAGGGGGACGTCAGATGCCTCCCCTGGTACGACTAAGCTGTCGCCGAGCTCTGTTCGCCTGTTTGGTCCCAATCGTTCTCACAAATTGACCAGGCACAGCCAGGATTCGTCCAAGTGGGGGGGCGCCCCTCAAAAAGGGCCCTTCCCCAGCGTGAAAGACCCCCCCCCCCCCCAAAAAAAAAGGAGCGAAATATGGAAAAACTCTACGGGATTTTGGGCCACTTTATTTTGTGATTTGTATTATTATTGTATTTTTGTTGATTTTTAAAAAAAAAAATCAACATTTTGATGAAGATGGATTAGACTAAGGACCTCAGGACCATCAAAAAGACCCATCTAAAAGGCACCGTAGCCAGGATTTCGTCCGGGCGCCTCCCAAAACGCGTCGTAACAATGCACATAGTCAGGATTTCGCCCGGGGGGCGCCGCGAGAGGGCCCATTTCCCGAGCGTTGAAAGTAGCCAGGATTTCGTCTGGGGTCGGCGCCTCAAAAGGGTCTCTACCAAGCACGTAGTCAGGATTTCGCCCAGGGGGGGCTCGAGGGGCGCTATTCCCGAGCGTTAAAAGGGCCAGTAGAACAGATAAAAAGATCTGCTCCTTTCGTACTAGTGAGGAGCCAATTTGGCATGATCATAGGCATTGGGCCATTCTGACCCACCCAGGGTCCTTTCTGTCTGTTCAGGGGACCCTCTGACCTACACAGGGACCCTTTTAACTTGTCAGGGGCCCTCTGGTCTGCTAAGGGTCTTCCAGCCTGCTCAGGGGCCCTTTCGACCTAGCAAAGAACTGCGCTGGCTTTTTTTTTGCCCTACCGACATGCTCAGGGCCCCTCCGACCCGCTCGGGAGTCCCTCCGACCCGCCCAGGGGCCCCTTCAACCTGCCCAGGGGCCCTCTGTGCTGGCTATGGGCTCATTTGACGTGTTCAGGAGGCCCTCTAACCCGCTCAGGGGCCCTCTCGACCTCTCAATTGGGCCCTCCGACCTGCCCAGGGGCCCATACGACCTGCCCAGGGGTCCCTCCGACCTTCCCATGGGCCCTCTGTGCTGTCTAGGGGCCAATTCGATGTGTTCAGGGACACTCTGACCCACTCAGGGGCCCTTTCGACATTTCCAGGGGCCCCTCCGATCTGTCCATGTGCCCCTTCGACCTTCCCAAGGGCCCTCTGTGCTGGCTAGGGCCCATTCCACGTGTTCAGGGGCCATTTGAACCGCTCAGAGGGCCTTTTCGACTTCCCCAGGGGCCCATCAGACCTTCCCACGGGCTCTCTGTGCAGTCTAGGGGCCCATTCAATGTGTTCAGAGGGCCCTTTGACCCGCTCAGGGGCCCTTTTGGCTTGTCAAGGGGCCCCTCTGACATGCATTGGGTTCTTGTGAACGTCCAAGGGCCCTTTGGTCTTTCAGAGAGGGCCCTGATGGCCCTAAAGAACCACCGAAATGCTCTTAGCAGTTCAAAGACCACGCATCGCGGGGACTTAGATCCATGATACCGCGCTTCGCGCGGTCAAGTCAGCCCTTTTCGGCGCGTTGCGCGCGCCGAAAAGGGCCAGCCAGGCCTCCAGGGGGGGGCGGCCGCCTCTACCGCCCCCCTTGGCTACGTGCCTGAAATTGACATCACATATGTGAACTTCCGATGATGGCGTGTTAAATTTTAACATTTTTATTCAGCTGTATTATTGTATTTTTTAACTATTTTATTTATGTTTTACGCTTATTTTTTTCATCATCACACATCAAATATATCCGTACCTATGCATGTAAAGGAGGACCAAGGGTAACTCAGGGTAGGCACGGGGGCCATCCCCCCACCTCAGCAGACTAATTTACACTAGATGAAATGCGATTTTGCCGACAAACCGACCCCCCTCCACACCGGTCAACAACATTTGGCTGATAAGCGAAATATGATTTTACCAATGACGTGAACCCCTGAAAAAATCCTGGCTACGTGCCTGCGCTTAACATCAACCGATCGCAATGACACTTTCAATACCATACTTTTTGAACAATTTGACACATACTCTGAAAATTTTGACCATCAACCACCCTGACCCGTGACCTTTGACATGTTCCTCAAGTTCGTGTCAACCGCAAATGGCGTCCCGTAGTGTCCTTGTAACTTGTGCAGTTTCCGAGTGCTTTACTATCGCTCTTGAAACAAAGACAGGCTCTATGCACAATGCTAGGCTGGCTTACTATGCACCATGGATGAGAAATACCCTGGATTGGCCACTCTCTGTCGGCGCCTTTGATGTAGGAGACCATGGCGGCCACCTAGCGGTCGAAGCGCAAAGCTTTGACATACAGGAGAGGCTCCCACCAACCACATCAAGCCGAACACGTCTCACTCGTTATCTTCCGATCTAATAACCGCAGCGAGATGCACAAGGCGGCAATAGAAAGCTCTTCATGAGACAAGTCAGAAACATACGAGAAATATTCGAATAAGGTGACATGTCGGGTCACAGCTAGGGCGAGGGAAAAAACAATTTATTTTAGTTGATGCTTCATATTTTCCGTCCAAAGCCTTAGATTGAAACTCTTTTCTTACAAATTGCTCTCCAAGGTATGATTAACAAATTACCTTTAAGGTGTGGTATGAACAAATAGGTATTCAGTATTGTTGGATCCCATATTTGAAATGGAACATCACACATTTCCATATGATTGAATAACCAATTAATGTACAGCAACGGCACGCCCACTATAATGATCCTTACCTTCCAAGGATTCTATATACCAGTATTTATATGCGTCAAAAAACAACAACTGTACTTGCAGAGGGAGAAAGCATCTGATTCTGAAGCACTTCCGCGTTTCGCCGCTATTTAACATAAACAAACCGTCTCCTGTATGTCGTTTGGTCGGTCACATTTGTCGCTGAGTGGCCAATCCAGTGTATTTCTCATCCATGCTATGCACAGTGTCGGGTCCGCTCGATATCTGCACGGCGATTGTTTGTCCCATCACCATGACAACCGGGCTTCGATCGGCGGCCATTGCAGCGGTTCCGGCTGGTGTGCACTGCGACGCTGCACGGCCTCATGCCGGACTAGTCAATATCACCTTAGTTACCACATGGGGGCGAGTCCCCTGTTCACCACGCCGTGGCGGAGCCCATGCTCCATGCTCATAGCACCACTACGGATTGATATATAACAATGAATTATTACGAGAAAGCGCACTCATCTTTACGTGGTATATGGGAAGAAATCTGATTATGGGCGACCCGCGACCCGACCCGTGGCGACGCCTTTGAGAAGCTCATATCTTTGCAACCGCACGTCCGATTGACAAACGGGCTTCTTTGCTGAGTAGCCCCATCCAACCTATCCTGCTTTTTACCATTGCTGACTCATGTGAGTGACTACCACAGCGCGTGGCGCAAGCCGCGTGAGGGGTGGTGAAAGGTGTTTTGTCGGAAAAACTCCGGAACTGCTGTGCTGATTGTGTTCGAATTAGGTGTGTGGGGAGCGAGAGCGGCGCCTCCGGCCGCCAGGGCGGACACGCGACTAATCGAAACAATCATCGTCCGGCCCGCCTGGCGGCCGGGAAATGGGCGTCGGCGTCGGCCAGCTATGCCAACACCTTTCACTCAAGGGCGGGGCGTCGTACCCGTATCGTACCGTAAGAATAGTTGTATGGGTCTCGTAAGTCAGTTGGGTGCGTTCTCAGCTGACACTGCCAAAGTCGCGGAGCCTCTGCGAGACCTGTTGAAGACGGATCGAATCTGGAACTGGACGTCGGTACATGAGAACGCATTCGTGGCAGTGAAACGATCACTCTTGTCACCCCCGATCCTTGCATACTTCGACCCACGGCTGCACACCACCCTGCAAACTGACGCTGCACGGCTGAAAGGGCTTGGATATGCTCTGCTACAGCGCCACGGAACCGAATGGAGATTGGTTCAGTGTGGGTCCCGCTTCCTGTCCGAGACAGAATCCAGGTGCACAGCCGTCGAACTTGAGCTCCTAGCCATCACCTGGAGTGTGCGAAAATGCCACACCTTCCTGGCCGGCCTTCCATCATTCGAAGCCATCACAAATCATTGGCCTCTCATTTTTTTTTAATCCGGCTTAGCCTTTCGCTATTTCCCAGGAGAGGAATGCCAAGGAGGGGGTGAGGAGGGGCCTGGGGATGGACCTCACCATGGGACCCCCTCCTTACGGAGCCAGGGGATTTAATCCGGGAGGCTATGGTCAGAGAGCGATCCAAAGACGTCCGATAGGGCCGAGATGTGTATTCTGAATCTCCCCGCACAGCGCTCGTGCGTGCTGGCATGCTCCGTCGGTGAGGCTGCTCCCGAAATTTCCGGCCATCAGCTGATAGGTGCCGGCCGGTTGTGTGCGCCACGGCGAGGACCCGTGACGCGTCCGAAGGTAGGACAGTCTTGGCATGCGCTCTCTTGTATGTGATAATGAGAGAAGGACTTCTGTCCCACACTATCCCCGGAACCTCCTGAACAGCAAGTCGTTAGCGGACATAGAAACCCCCAGACTACAGCGACTGCGCGAGAAGCTCACGGCGTACAGCTTCACGGCCACCTGGTGGGCTGGCAAATATCACGCTCTACCTGACGCGCTCTCACGCGCGCCCGTCGGCGCGCCAACGCTGGACGACCAGGAGGCAGAACAGGACGCTGCCCATCACATCGGACACTTCAGAGGGTCCGAGACGCTGCTTCAAAAGACTCCGAATACACTGCACTCATCGACATCGTCTGCGCTGGCTTCCCAATCCAGAAATCTGATCTTCATGAGTCGCTGCGGCCCTTTTGGGGCATGCGAGACCGCCTTGCGGTAGACGACGTTCTGGTGGTCAGCAGCCCCCATCTGGTCATCCCACGGAGCCTGAGACGAGAGACGCTAAGCCGGCTACACGACGGCCACCAGGGCGTTAACCGGACAAAGCGGTGGGCTCGGCATTGCGTATACTGGCCGAACATCGACGCTGACATCGCCAACACCGTGGGATCATGCCAGTCGTGTCAAAAACGCCTGCCCAGCCAACAAAAGGAGCCACTTTGGTCCACCCGCACCCCGTCTCGTGCGTTAGAGTCAGTGTCAAAGGACTTTTTCTCCCACGCGGGACGTATCATGATTTATAACGGGGGGTTACGGTAGGGAAGTGAGTCTGCGATCTTTGGAAAGCCGGGCATGGATCAGGCGCTGGGTGTCTATTTCAAGCACGGCGTGCCCAACTAGTGGCTCCGCAGTGATGATGGGAGCCCCATTTACAGCAGCGCGTCACCCGTGAACTTTTATTCCAGCGGTGGGACATACAAACATTAGATTCGACACCCCACTACCACGCTGAGTTTATGGGTAGCGGTGTTATTGATGGCCAGCAGTGGTCGACTGCTCTCGAGAAGCCACCGCCCGCACTCTGATTCGCGCGCTGAGGTGTCTATTCTCAAGCACCGGCGTGCCAACAGTGCTCCGCAGTGATGGAGGCCCCCAATTTACAGCGCGCGTCACCCGTGACTTTTTCCAGCGGTGGGACATCAAACATTAGATTTCGACACCCCACTACCCCCAATCAAGCGGACACGCTGAAGCAGAACTCAAAACCATTATGAAGCTGATCCAGAAGGTCGCGGTAGCCAGTGACCTGGACACCGACGCGTACGCCAGAGGACTTCTAGAGCTGCGCAACACGCCCGGGGCAGATGGCCGGTCACCCGCTCAGGTCGTCTGCGGTCGGCGGTCCCGGCCACTGGCGGATCCGGGGGGGCGGCAGGGGCTAAAGCCCCCCCCCCCATCTCAGTACCGGGACAGGGACGGCATACAATTAGCCCCCATTCCGGCTAAAAAAAATGTTAATAAAAATGGATACTGTGCAAAATAACGTTTGACGAAAAGTAGTTATTTTTTGGCCTCGTTCGGTTTTCTCTTTTGCTCGTTGGTGTTCCTTCCATTTGGTACAAATTGGTAGCAGTAGGGAGTAGGCAAAGTGGCTCGTTTGACGCTATTTTGACCTGGAGCGTCGTGGTATTTTGTATCTTGTAGGTATTTGAGTGTACTAAACACACCGAGAAATCGTTTTTTGAATATAGGTAAGTGATACATTTATAAATTTACACTAGATAAAATTATATTTTTCACGACTCGACCCTACCCCCCCAGGGTCAAGTAACCGTAGGCCCAGAGCGAAAATTAGCCCCCCCCCCCATAATGGGAGGCTGGATCCGCCAGTAGTCCCGGCACATCATCGGTCATTCGCTCCAAATCACCAGGCCGCCGCTGACGCCTGCGACAAACGGACCACTGTCACTGCCGCCCAAGAGCGTTACGACGCGAGTGCCAAGACGCTGCGCCCCCTACAGATGGGGGCCCACGTCGCGGTACAAGACCACCGCACCGGCCTGTGGGACAGGATGGGAAAAATGATCGCGGTGGGCTATCACCGCGACTATTTAAAGGGAGTGTGCCTACGCACATTGGTCATGTGGATTTGTTGACACTTGTCTGTAGTGTCATATTTTTCTGAATTTAGCTAAGCAATTCAATTTCCCCAGATTCACTATAGTTGCTGAGATATTCCGAAATTCGCCAAGATCATTCTGGCAGGAACAATTATTCGCAGGGAGATTTCTCTACTAGAACTAGAGAGATTTCGCACGGGTTTGTTTATTGTCTTTGGTGCGCTTTGTCTTAGCTTGGGGGTAGTGGGGGTGTCGCAGGCGTAAGTAGATAACATCTTCGTACTCTGTTTATAGTGGCGATCGTATATGAGTTTTGAAACAAAACAAATGCAAAACAGAATATAATTTAAAATTCAACTAAGGGGCTCCAGATGTGAATTTTATCGTAACCAATGATCAACCCAATAGCTTCTTGCCGTAATAAAAATATATTTGACATTTCAAAATAGTAGGCACACTCCCTTTAATCAAGTTCCCAAGCGGTCGCATACTGTGGAGAAACCACCGCTTCGTCCGCCCCTGCCGCCCACTAGCAGTGGCCCCAGCTGGTGTCGCTCGCCCCCAGTCAGCCGCCGAGCCGCGACCTTCACCCAGTCCACCAGCAACAACAGCCTCCAAGTTCACGGTCCCGTCCGACCCCGGTGACAGCCCGCAGTAGTCAACGGACCCGCCGGCCGCTCCAGCGCTTTGATGGTCACTCCACGTGCGGCCTCGTACGGCCCATAAAACGATTGATCGGTGCCACGCGTGTCCGTCGCGAACAACGTTGCGAGTGGGTACGTCATCAACACGGGTGCTGCGCACCCAATACTATGCATACGTTCGGGGGTGGGGGAGGGGGAGGAGGAAGTTGTTGTGCTGTGCTGTCCCTGACGTCACGTGCTCTCACTCGTCTTTCCCCGTGTTCCCCACATGTGGAGCGGGGAACCCAGACCCAGATGTGGCCGCCCCAGCTACCCCGTCAGTTGGGCTCGAGACTTAATACAGTGCACACGTGCTACCGCTCTCTGAAACAGAACAATTGACATATTTCGTCTCACATGTGCCGCGTCAGGGGTTTCAAAAAACATTGTCCTGCTATAGCTGAAAAATGGCTGGACCTATTAACCCTATTAGTGGCAGGGGGGTTGTTTTCGTCCACCCCCATGTTTTTTGCATACATCTTCGGAACGGCTTGGAGTAGCCTCATGACATTTTTGGACTTTTCCTCAAATTTTTTGTCACATGTGAAGTCCAAATTTTGAGTTCCTCAACTGAACAGAGGCGGTTCCGTGTCCAAGTTTTGGGAGGATTTTTCGGCGTAATTTGGCAATAATACGGAGATGCGATCTTCTCGGCTTTTTCCTAACTGACTCACGTAAGAAGGGCTTATATAGGTTTACGGTGATTTCAACAAGTCAAACTAGTCGATGTTAATTATATATAATAAATTGTGCACGCCAGAGGCGGTTTCAGGGAATTGAAAAGGGGAGAGTTTTTAGAAGTATAAAACGCTTGGTTGGTAGTCAATAAAGCTATGTAAAGGGAATTTATAGCTAGTAAAATATTTCATATAGTTTTGAAGTGTATTATTTGCTTCTTTTTTCATATAGAGTTTCAGGGGCGTGTTCAGGCACAGCAAAGAGGGGTGACTAAGATGGTGATGACAATATGCAAGCGATTACAGCGTAAAAAACAAATAGTTGGGAGTTAAATATGCACACATTAGCCCAGGAGAGGGAATGCAGTATTTGTTTTGTAGAGGCGCCCTAAGGAAAGGAAAAAAAAAAACAGGGGCATATTATTGCAAGTGAACGGAGATGCATGGGCCTACAATGGCATAGCATACTACAGTTTTCTGATGAAACACGTCACGTACCAGAGGGTGCTCTATAAATAAGTATACGATAATAGGCAAGTTCAGGTAGGTTAACCCGCGCCCAACTGGGCCTCTGCATTTCCTTCGCCCGACGGGGGGGTGTTTGAAGACCCCCCTGTAACTCGGTTACAATGGCACGTAGACCAAAACAAAAAACGTACTTTGAACCGCTATCAAAAATCATTTCGAAACTATTTCAGGCCTTTTTCGCTCACGTCAAAACTCAGGTCACCAGAGGTCATCGAAGGCCAAATTTTCCAGTTTTAGGACATTCGCTCCAGAAACCCCCAAATATTCGAAACTAGCTATCTAGAAAACAAACGTTTGAAAGAACAATCGTAGCCAATGAAATTTGCATCGCATAAGGTCTCAAAAATTGACCTTAGGTTAATAGTTTTAGGCTTAGAAGGTCATTACAGTTCAAAAAGGGCCGATTTTGGCAAAACATAATTTTTCGTGAATAACTTATTATCTAACAAAGATAACGCCAACACTAGGTTTAACCGCCATTGTGTTTTGTCCGTCAAGGCGCTTTGAAATATGCCGCACCATTTGATCATGTTAGGTTAACATAAAAAATGATTTAGGTAAGGTCAAGTGGTGACGCCAAGTAGGTCATGTTGCATATCAGTAGATGTGTCCTTGACGAACAAAACACACCTGGTGTAAGTTGCAGTCTCTAATCTTCATTATGGCCAGAGTTTATTGACGAAAAGGTGTTGGTGACCTCGGATGACCTCAGATGACCCCGTAAGGTTCCCTGAGCAAAACCTGCACATGGATCATAGATAATATCATATGATAACATCATCCAGAAGGAAATGGACTGATATCGTCAACAAAGAAAGCGTTTGAATATTTCTCCATTGACTTATAATGGGGAGATCGCAAAATTGACCCGACCTAAGGTCACCGATACATAAAAACCGGGATAAACATTTTGTAGATACTAATGACTTAATGTAATCCTTAAAGTTTGATATCGATCTCTTAGAAACTGTAGACATGGCACGACCGCAAACGTTTTTGTATGTAGGGTCACTTGACCTGACATGGTGACCTGACCTGATCTGACACGAAACTTGAATTTTCGCAAAATGTTTGGAAAGAATCAGTGAATAGTTATGCCAAATTTGGTGGCGCTACGCGCCGCCGTTTTTTCGTTATCTTGATAAAACATGAGGAGGGGTGTTCAAACACCCCCCAGTGGGGCGCGGGTTAAAAAGTGGATAACCAATGGGATTTGAATTTTGAAGTTTCAAGTGAAATAGTCACTGTTGACTGGTTACTGTTATCATAGCGGGAAATATACCTATCAAAAGACAAAAGGTCTTGGGCCTCCCTAATTTGAATCCTGGATACGCCCATGATGAAGTACAACATGAAAAACATAATTTTATATGATCAATAACCTATTTATTGGCATCAGGCATTGTTTGATAGCAACTTGCCTGCTGTTAATATTTTATATATATTTGGCCTCCCATTTTCACTAACCTGGTACCGCCTATGGCAAAAATGGTTTAAAACTGTTTGTTTTTTATGTTCAAATAACAAACCTTTGCTTCAATGAAAAAAGAAACATTAAAAACGAATTGATTTTGCATTTACTGAAACTCCATTTTAGTAACCTGCACACGCCTATGATTATTGAATTTTAAAATTTCATCATCAAATATCAAGCTCTAACTCCATGTCAATCGATTCATGTTAGTTGCAATGGAATCGGTTGATAAACATGGCACCTGTGTTCGATCAAAAGTACATATAATTTTTTAGGTTTTTGACCCCCTATCAAATATATTTGTGTTATAAAAATGTAGACCGTGATGGGTGAAATAGAATACCGTTTGATTTTTTGCAAATCGGACGAGTAGATCTCGAGATTTCAAGGGGGGCTGAAAACAGCCCCCTGCCACTAATAGGGTAAGTTAGGAGCCTGCCACTAATAGGGTTAAGCTGAAATTTGGTGTGTGGTTTGAGACCACACCACTTGATTTGAGACCACAGCACTTGGTTTGAGACCACACCACTGGCAATGTTGCACAGTTCAATCTCTGGGTCACATTGCACGTGCGCACGTGCACCCCTGTTTTGTCCACGAAATTATCCACAACACATCGTTGCAATACCGGACCTATATTTCGGCAACAAAAAGTCGCAAACAGACGGGTCAAACACAGATGTGTATAAAAACGATCAGCCCGGCAAATGATCTATAAATCGATCAGCGGCTTGTGGTACGTGCAAAGTTACTGGCTATACAGTATACAAGCACAAATTCATGGCTTATGACGTCTTCGCGATTTAATCAGTGCTCGGCACCTGTGTGAGGTGAAGCGATAAAATAAACACCAATGTGTAGACCAATGTACCGTCTCTAAAATGTCCGTCGCGTACAACGTTGTGCGTGGGTATGTCATACATGTATAAATTTAGGCTGTAATGCAATATTTCGCCGCTAAAAAAAACTGTAATATACTTATTGCCAAATTTAGAATATTTCCTTCATTACACCACCGTAACATCTAAACCAAAGGGTGCTAAACCATACCAATGATGCAGCTGCAAAGGACATATAGTATTTTCTTCTTGGCTCCGAGTGGAAGATAAGGATATCTTTTCCAAGCGTGTGACTGAAAAACCGAGCGACGAAGGAGCGAGGTTTTGCCAGGAACACGCGCGGAAAAGATTTCCTATCTTCCACGAGGGAAACATGAAAAATTATAGTAGTTCATGTTTCCCTCGTGGAAGATAGGAAATCTTTTCCTCGCGTGTTCTTGGCAAAACCTCGCTCCTTCGTCGCTCGGTTTTTCAGTAACACGCTTGGAAAAGATAACCTTATCTTTCTAGTAGAGTTTGATTTTCCATTGGGTCTGCAATGCAGGAATATTTTATCTTTGCACTCCTCTGAGATGCAAAGATAAAGATGTTTAATGCTTATAGTAGTTCACATTATTTAACGTTCAACGAAAACGTGAAATAATGTGTTATTTTTGCATCTCTCTGAGATGCAAGATAAGGTCACGCGATTTTCGACGAAAAATCAAGTATAAAACTAAACTGAACTGAATACAAACTCACACTAGCATTCTATTAGCATTCTTCATGTTTCCCTCGTGGAAGATAGGAAATATTTTCCGCGCGTGTTCCTGACAAAACCTCGCTCCTGCGTCGCTCGGTTTTTCAGTCACCCGCTTGGAAAATATATCCTTTTCTTCCACTCTGAGCCATGCAGAATACTCTTTATCTTCCACTCGGAGCCATGAAGAATACTAAATATCTTTCTAGGTAGTTTTATTCAGTTAAGTTGAGTTCAGTATTTTATTTTTCGTCGAAACACGCGTGACGTTATCTTGCATATCAGAGGGATGCAAATATAACGCATTATTTCACTTTATTGTTGAACGAGCATTACACATTTTTATCTTTGCATCTCAGAGGAGTGCAAAGATAAAAATATTTCTGAACTGCAGACTCAATGCAAAATAAAACTATATTATAAATATAATCAAATCCATTTAATATCCCATCAACAAATATTTTTTGCTTACAAACATATCACAGCATACTTCTTAGCAAGCTGAGCTTGTACGGTATTGACACGGAATGGTTTGAGGCGTACCTCCGCGGTCACACGCAGAATGTGTCTCTGCGTGACAGTAGGCGTGTTTACACCGCACTAAATATATTCCGCGGGAAATTTTCCACGGATATTCTTTGTACATTTTCGTGCCGTAATTTCCCTAGATTTTGGGTTACAGTTCTTCCGATCTACTTTCTTACGCGTGTCTGCTCGCGTGTCGTTTGCTGCGCCAATGCGACGAGATCAAATTATGGCCTTTCCGCGATTGTGGAAAATTTCCGCGGAATATATTTAGTGCGGTGTAAACAGGCCTAGTGGTGGCACTGAGCGAGTCTCGCCCCCGCTCCCAAACAACATGGGAGTGTTTCAGGGCTCAGCTTTCGGGCCGCTGCTGTTCTCCGTGTTCGCAAACGACCTTTTGCTGTACGCCGCCGACACCAAGGTGCTGCAGTACGCTGACGACATCCTAGTGCTGGTCTCTGGCAAAAAGAGCGAACTCCAAGCGCTTATCTCCAGCATGGAAAACTCGCTGGCATCTTTGGCCCAATGGTTCTGCGCGAACACCCTCAAGGTCAACGCGAACAAAACTCAACTAATTATTTTCGATAACCGTCAAAATTTGCCCAAACTTCCAAATTTCGAAGTCACCTTTCGTGACACAAACCTCGTCCCTTGTAACGAGGTAAAAAATATGGGCATAATTTTCGACAAAAACCTGACATGGGACAGCCAGTGGGGTGCCGTCAGTCCCGCTGCACTGGAACACTCCTGGGTCTGTCACACGTTCGTCACGTGGTGCCTCAGGGTGTCATCACCTCACTTGTAACAGCCCTAGTTCTCTCGCAGGTCCACTACTGCATTTCGGTGTATGGTAACGGCTAAAAAAAGAACATGGCTAAGATACAGAAAATCTTAAACTTCGCTGCCAAAGTTATCTTTGGAAGGGAAAAATTTGATCACGTCACGGACCTGCGAGAGAGGCTGGGCTGGCTGGAAGCCCAGCAGCTTGCAGACTATTCCACACTCTGCCTGACCAACAAGGTGCTGCAGAGAGGAGAACCTTCTCCCCAGCAGCCGTCCTCCGTTTGAACTCGGACGTACGGCAACGTACAACGTACAATCAGGCAGGACGGCCTGCTCCACGTACCTCGGTCCAGAATCGAGGCCGGGAGACGGCGCTTCTGCTCGAGAGCGCCGGCGCTGCACAACCAGCTGTCATCCGATCTGGTTTCTCTTAGCGGGCAGCGTTTTCAACAACCATTGAAGCGGCATATGTTTGCCTGAGTGTGTATGCGCGTGCGTGTGTGCGAAAATGTGTATGTTTGTGCATTCGACGTTAGCTTTCATTTCATTTTTTACTCTGGAACCCTGTAAATGACTCGGAGCCTGAAAAGCCACTGTTGCTGTGGAGTATTCTTCAAACGAAATACAAATACAAATATAAATAGCTTATATATATATATTACAAAACATAAACATAGCTTATAGTTGCAAGTTTAAAGGGACACAGTCACCTTAACATTAGTTTTTAGTTGAAATAGCCATTTTCCGTGCTAGGCATTGAAATTATGTATAGTATAAGTCAAAACAACCACCGAGGTGGAATCACAAATAAATTTGAGTTTGATTTTAACATCTGTAAAATCCCCAGTCCCCAGTGTATTTGAATGGGGACCCTGATCCGATGACGTCGTCACACTTTACTAAATGTTGATGATAGTCGACTTGTTTTACATTTAGCCATACATTAGCCATACACTAGTCATACATATGGCAGCGTGAATGTTTTCTCTATTTCTCCAAATTCCTTCATATGACGTCGTCAGCCCAAATATTAAAACTTATTTTTTATTAAATTGAGCACTTTTTTGTTAGAAACGAATGTCATAATCGTGTTCAGCAGCGATTATTTCATATTTTGCTTCACAAATTGCGTACATTTGAGAACGTCTTGGAAGGTGGCAGTGTCCCTTTAAAATAACGTTTAAAAATCTTTTTAGTTCCAAGTATAAAATATGACATAAAACGATTTAATTCGGATCAATTTGCGAAGACATAACAACACATAGCGAAAACAATTGAAAACCATGCTTCGCACAAAACGAATATCCGTCGGGCTGGCAGGAAATTAGCGCATATTTAAACTCCGAACTCTTTATTGTAAACCCTACCCGCAATTGGTGATATATCTCGGCAACCATAAGTGGCACAGACATAAGACAAACACAGATACGTAGATAAATGATCGGCCCGGCATACCCGCTCCCACACTATCACCCCACACGATTACCCATACCATCACCCGCACTATCACACACCAGGTACCCAGGTCCCAGACCCACAATAACAGTCATCAAATGGCGCAATGCACAAACGTCCCTCTAGGAACGATTAAGTTAAAAATTCGGTGTATGGTTTGAGACCAAAACAATGTCACGTAAGTCAAACTTTGGGTCACACTGCACACGCGTAGGTGCACCTGACTCAGAGTGTTGTCACCCATCACACAGTGCAGAGCTCAGCGTCTCCTTCACCAAGGAGAGTCTGACTCAGATGTGTCCACCCATCACACAGTGCGCAGCGTCTCCCTCACCAGAAAGAGTCCTGACTCAGATGCTTGTTCAACCCATCACCAGTGCAGAGCTCAGCCGCCTCCTCACCACAAGAGTCTGACTCAGACCAATCAGTGTTTGTCACCATCACCACTGTGCAGGCGTCTCCTCACCAGTAGAGTCTGACTCAGAGTGTTGTCCACCATCACACAGTGCAGAGTCTCCTCACCAGTAGAGGTCTCACCTCAGAGTGTTGTCACCCATCACACAGTGCAGAGGCTCAGAGTGCTCCCACCAGTAGAGTCTGACTCAAAGTGTTGTCACCCACACACAGTACAGAGCTCAGCGTCTCCTCACCAGTAGAGTCTGACTCAGAGTAAGGTGTCACCCATCACCCACAGTGCAGAGTCTTCCTCACCAGTAGAGTCTGATTCAGTGTGTTGTCACCCATCACCACAGTGCAGAGCGTCAGCGTCTCCTCCACCAGTAAGAGCGTCTGACTCAGAGTGTGTTCACCCATCACACAGTGCAGAGCTCAGCGTCTCCTCACCAGTAGAGTTCTGACTCAGAGTGTTGTCACCCATCACACAGTGCAGAGTCTCATACCAGTAGGTCTGACAGAGTGTTGTCACCCATCACACAGACAGAGCTCAGGTTATCTACACCGTAGAGTCTGACTCAGAAGTGTTAGTTCACCCATCACACCATGCAAGAGCATCAGCGTCTCACTCACAGTAGAGTCTGATCAGAGAGTGTTGATCACCCATCACACAGTGCAGAAGTCTCATCACCAGTAGAGTCTGACTCAGATGTGTCACCCATCACACAGTGCAGATCTCCTCCACCTAGTAGAGGTCTGACTCAGAGTGTTGTCCACCCATCACCACAGTGCCAGAGTCTCATCACCAGCAGTAGAGTCTGACTCAGAGTGTTGTCAACCCATCACACAGTGCAGAGTTCTCATCACCCCAGGTAGAGTCTGACTCAGAGTTTGTCACCCATCACACGTACAGAGCTCAGCGTTACCTCACCCAGTAGAGCTGACTCAGAGTGTTGTCACCCATTCACACAAGTGCAGAGGCTTCAGCGTCTCCTTCACAGATAGGTCGGACTCAGAGTGTGTCATCATCACAACAGTGCAGAGTCTCAGCGTTCTCCTCCACCAGTAGAGTCTGAACCTCAGAGTGTTGTCACCCATCACCACAGTGCAGAGCTCAGCGTCTCCTCACCAGTAGGGTCTGACTCAGAGTGTTGTCAACCATCACACAGCTGCAGACGTCTCCTCACAGTTAGAGTCTGATAGAGTGTTGTCACCATCACACAGTGCAGAGTCTCCTCACCAGTAGAGTCTGACTCAGAGTGTTGTCACCCATCACACAGTGCAGAGCTTCACCGTTCTCCTCACCAGTAGAGTCTACTCAGAGTGTTGTCACCATCACACAGTGCAGAGCTCAGAGTCTTCCTCACCACTAGAGTCCTGACTCAAGTGTTGTCACCATCACACAGTCTGTAGAGCTCAGCGATCTCCTTCACCAGTAGAGTCTGACTCAGTGTGTTGTCCACCCTCACCAGTGCAGAGTCTCATCACCAGTAGAGTCTGACTCAGAGTGTTGTCACCCATCACACAGTACAGAGCTCAGCGTCTACCTCACCAGTAGAGTCTGACTCAGAGTGTTGTCACCCATCACACAGTGCAGAGCTCAGCGTCTCCTCACCAGTAGAGTCTGACTCAGAGTGTTGTCACCCATCACACAGTGCAGAGCTCAGCGTCTCCTCACCAGTAGAGTCTGACTCAGAGTGTTGTCACCCATCACACAGTGCAGAGCTCAGCGTCTGCCTCACCAGTAGAGTCTGACTCAGAGTGTTGTCACCCATCACACAGTGCAGAGCTCAGCGTCTCCTCACAAGTAGAAGTCTGACTAGAGTTTGTTGTCACCCACACCACCAGATGCAGAGTTCTCCTCACCGTAGGAGTCTCACTCAGGAGTTTGTCACCCATCAACACAGTGCAGAGCTTCAGACTCTCCCTCAACCAGAGAGTCTGACTCAAAGTGTTGTCACCCATTCACACATACAGAGTCAGCGTCCTCCTCACCAGTAGAAGTTTGACTCAAGTGTTGTTCACCCATCACACAGTGCAGAGTCTTCCCCAACCAGCTAGAAGTCTCACTCAGAGTGTTGTCACCCATCACACAGGCAGAGCTCAGAGTCTCCCTCACCAGTAGAGTCTGACTTCAGAGTGTTGTCACCCATCACACAGTACAGAGCTCAGGGCGTCTCCTCACCAGTTAGAGTCTGACTCAGAGTGTTGTCACCCACCACAGCAGGTGCAGAGTCTCCTCACCACGTAGAGTCTGACTCAGAGTGTTGCACCCATCACACAGTGCAGAGCTCAGGGCGTCTCTCAACCAGTAGAGTCTGGACTCAGAGTGTTGTCCACCCATTTCACACAAGTGCAGAGTTCTTTCATCACCAGTAGAGATCTGACTCAGTGTGTTGTCACCCATCACACAGTGCCAGAGCTCAGCGTCTCCTCATCAGTAGAGTCTGACTCAGAGTGTTGTCACCCATCACACAGTGCAGAGCTCAGCTTTCCTGTAGCTGAGCTCAGATCTCCTGCACCGGTGTCGTCCCGTTGCCGTCCTGCCCGGTGCTCTCAGAGCCGCTGCTGGTCGACGTCAGGAACTGCACCATGACGACCAGGTAGGTGATGATGGTGGAGAGCATGCTGAGCAGGGTGGAGCGCCGCAGCCGGAACAGGCCCAGGTCGCCGGTGGTGTCCAGGTCGCGGGCGGCCACCCGCAGCATCGTGTCCGTCTGCCGGGTCAGTTCGGACCACTGGCCGTGCAGCAGCAGCAGAAGGTCACGGCTGCTGCTCAGTCGTATCAGCAGGCGCTGGACTGCCTCACACGGCCCGATCAGAGCCAGGCTAGCCCCGAACGCTTGGGTTAGAACGGCCAGCACGAGTGACAAGTCGATGCCGAATCGAAATAAAAAAGCCATCGTGATTAGCATGCACATGAGCTCGAGGACGCCGCACAACATCGCTGGAATCATCTCGCCAATCGAGGCGGACATCAGCTCAGCCACACACCCGGAGAGAAGTCTCTGGAAGCGTGCCAGTCGCCGCAGCTGCAGGCGGCGACCAGGACGCTCATCGGTGGAGAGACACGTCAGGTCATCAGTGGAGAGACACGTCAGGTCATCGGTGGAGAGACATTTCAGGCCGGCGTTCAGCGTATCAAGGCAAGAGCCCAGCAACAGACAGACCGACAGGAACTTGAGTATGCCTATAATGAAGAAGACGTATGGAATGATTGAGAGTATAATAGATAGAAGGTACAGAATGCAGGCAAAGGAGAAAGCGGTGCAGGCCTTGATGGCGTCGCGGCTTGTGGACAAACTAACTACTATAGCAACTATCATCAGAACACCCGTCATCCAAGTGATCCAAACGCTGTTGATTGTTGGGCGTCTGCTACCGAGGTGTTGGTCCAGTCTATCCTTCTCCTCCGTCAGAACTTGCAGGCGATCCAGGAGCGCGGCATACCGGCGGCGGCCGCTACAAAACGTGACTGTCATCGAGACCCACCGGATCCCCGACAGCAGACCAAAAAATTGCGATAGAACAGTGACGTAAATCCAGTGAGCACCCTCATTCAGCGCCTTCAGACCAATTGCCATCTCAAAGGCGGCGGCCCAGAAGGAGCCACACGTGACAAGACCATACAGCAGGGTCGCGATCAGCAGAGACCAGAGGCCGGGCTTGGCCGAAGCGCCGATGACCTGCAGTAGCCGGGTGAGACGGCGGGCGGTGCTCGACGCTGGACCGGCAGCGGGCCGCTCGCTCGGCGGCAGACCTGCGGCCTGACCGGACGGGCGCGCCGGCATCACTGGCAGCTGTGACGTCACCCACGGCAGCGGTGACGTCACCTGCGGCAGCCGGACGCCAGCTGGACTCTGGGTCTCACCTGCCATGGCCAAGGTCTTGTGTTGTGCGTCGGATCGAAGGCGGAGCTTGATACACGGCCACGCAGAGGTGATTCCGGTTTCGGGCACAGCACTTGATGTATGTACGTCCTTTCGTCAGAAAGAACTGATCGTGCCAAAGCAGTGGGCAGCGGTGGAGACTAGAACGTTTCTCGTCCGGTCGGTGAGACCGACTGGCTTAGTGGCTTAGTGGCATTACGACGGGCAAGTGGAGCTTATATTCAGCACAGGCGTTCTATGAAGCTCTCATTAAGCTCAAATGATGTACATAGTGCATACATGCTTCAGTAAACCATTCGCATACGCTGATGGTGCGCCTCCATCATCGTCCAAATATTCAGAACATTTTGTGACATGACGATAAGTATGTTGCGTTCTTCCCACTGAATAGCTGCTCTATCTATTGGACCCGCTTCGCGCTCAGCTGAATGCAAAAGTAGCAGCTTCAGTATAGAATTGATCCGGTAGTTATATGGATACATGAAACATGGAAAGCGTACCGATACATAGTGCACGTCATGTTGTGAGCAATGATAAATTTGATACTAGATGCTGCTGTATAGGCCTTAGTAGCACTGAACAATTTGGTAAAATTAATTATCTGCTTAATCTGAATGGGCCAGACCGGGTATGGGCCTCAATATTATGAACTTGAATGGGTCTGGTCTGGGTCTAGGCTTGGTGTTCATGGGCTTCGGCTGGGCTGTGCTTAGATA
>VOPJ01006390.1:0-46126 GCA_014673585.1 Semibalanus balanoides
GTGACGCCGTGACAGCAACGATAAACAGCAGCCAAGGTACGCCGAGACAAAAGTGGCGTGCGGCCACGCGCCGGACCCGGAGTTTACATCAAGGCGACTCCTCGTCAATGACACAACGTCAATGTTGACACCATCATCAAACTGCGTCCCTCGGTGAACATGCCGTTTGAGCCGGCGCCTTTCAGCCCACCTTCCCACTCCTCACGTCCTGTCAGCATACCTTCTCTCCTCCTCCAGAGCCTGCCAACCCACCTCCGCTCGCCTCTCTCCCCCATGCCTGTCAGCTTTCTTTCTAACATCCAGAGCGGCCTACCTTCTCAGTAGCCGCGTCCCTCTCCTCGGTGAGAGTGGCACACCGCTCCGTCTGCTGCTGCACCTGCTCCAGCAGCTCGTCCAGCTGCTTCTGGTGCTGCTCCTCCACCTCGGCATTCACTCGTCTGCTGCTGCCCAACTGTGGCATGGACAGACGGACAGGGCGGTTAGCCGCTGCAGCTGGGCTCGACATATTATTATCAGCAGTGCGATGGAAAGCACATTATAGTTCACAAATTGTTTACCTTCAAAATCGCGCAGTAGCGAAGACAATATGATCAGCATCTATGACGATTCATGTTTTCATGTCACCGACTGGTCGGGTCATTTGTCACCCAACAAAACAGTATCCAGAACAGTATCCAGAACAGTATCCAGAACAGTATCCAGAACAGTATCCAGAACAGCATCCAGAACAGCATCCAGAACAGCATCCAGAACAGCATCCAGAACAGTATCCAGAACAGTATCCAGAACAGTATCCAGAACAGTATCCAGAACAGTATACAGAACAGTATCCAGAATGATAACGCAGAACAGTATCCAGAATGATCAAGTGGCTACAACTCATTTAGTTAACTAACGCTACATAACAAACAACAATAAATCAAAGCCCCCGATTCAGAGCTCAACACTAACATAGCCAGCAGAACCTCCCAGATAAGTCACAAACATCAAAACAAAGCCGCAGGGTCACAACCCAACGTGGCTGACACAGCCATTCGAACCTCTCCTCCAAACTATCACCCCGCCCAGTACCCACCCGAAGCTCCACCCATCCCGGCTCACTGCTGACACTCTGGCCTCGAGCTGTTTGAGTTCAACCGCCACTCACCTCCGTTATTTTAGCCTCGAGCTGTTTGATGTGCGGCCGTGACACAGACAGTTCCTCGGCCAGCTTCTTCTTGTCCTTCTTCAGCTTCTCGATCTCGCTCATCAGCTTCTTCCGCTGCTGCTTCAGGTCGGACTCCAGCTTTGACACCGTCTCCATGATCATCGAGTCCAGCTGCGGGTTACTCGCCGCGCTCTGTCGGCGACAGAGACCGGTGTGGTGATGATGATGGTGATGCATGATCAGGGCTAAGATGATGACGATGACGACAATCATCAGGATTCGGTGATAAACGGAGCTGATAGCCCAACGGATGTATAGCTGGATTAACGTCCAGACAGCCAAACTGAGGTTGAAGTCAGACGAGATGGCGAGATGGACGAGGGCGTAGCGTACAAATTAGCCATCAGCATAGCCTATAGATGCCAACACGTACAGAGCGCAGCGTCAATCGACAACCACACCCAGTTGTGGCAGCATAATTAGTCGGCGATTGTCAAGCAACTTAACCTGGCCAGTGCGAATCAGAATGCATGCCATGTGCTGATCCCATCTGCTAAGGAGGTGACTAAGACATGGTGGAGGGGGGATGACGGCTGCAAGATGACGTACCTGCTGAGTGCTGATGACGGCCGTCTGCTCCTCCAGCACCTGCTGCGTCTCCTGCAGCTCCTGCTCCAGACCGGCCACCTGGCGGCTGAGCTCCGAGACCTGGTGCCGCGCCTCCTCCAACTCCTCCTCTGCAGCACCTGCTGGTCAGCTGCAGCGCCTGCAGACGCCGCCTGGGAGGCCGCCGACCCGCCTCCAACAGCTGCGCACAGCACACACAGCACATAAAGTCGACTGTCTCAATCGACGTTGTATTGGCCAAGGAAGCATACTGCCGCGAGCCGATCAATGGAGGGACTTGCGCTGGGGGAATGAAAGGAAATTTACAGCAGCAAAAACGCGGACGACGGGCGGTCGATACGAACGGGGAATGACCGTCGGGTGATATTCCCACCCCCGACATGGTGGCCGGAGATACAGGAACAAGCAGATCATAATCTAGAAATTAAAGTGGAGTTGAGGGACGATAGTTTAAATTATTCCTGAGAGCATATCACTCCCTTACGTTCCAGGTTTTTCCAGTTGCTATCCTGGTGGAGTGAGAGAAGGTTCAGAACAGCGGCGGGCTCGCTCTATCCTTTGTTTTTTGTTAGCCGCGTCCAGCTGCGTCTTATTTTTATGGCGCTGTTCTCGTCTCCTCATTGTAGACCTGGGCTAGCGCGCCTGGTGAAGCCTGCTGATCATCAGCTTCAGCTCGGCATCGCCGCGGAATTGCTGGCGAGGTGGCAACACACGGTCACACGGTCAGTCACACGGACACAGCACCATAGCACCGCTGAGCTGGCACGCTCGACGTCTCACTACATCTCATACGAACGCCACCAGAAGCAATCAACGCACAGAGCAGTAACAGCGATAATTAATAACAACAGGTCATAACTTTCACATTCAGCGTCAAGGCCAGTGAGATATACGTCAGTGGAAGCTGCACAAGTGATCAATCCTCACAAAATCTGGTACCCGACGCGACTCATCTCAGCAGGACGGGGTGGTATCGAGACGGGGTGGTATCGAGACGGGGTGGTATCGAGACGGGGTTATCGAGACAGGGGGGGTATCGAGACGGGGTGGTATCGAGCACGGGTGGTATCGAGACGTGGTATTCCAGGACGGGTGGGTACCGGACGGGGTGGTACCGAGGGTGGTACATGAAGAGCGGGTTGGTACTCACGGAGAAACGAGGGTGTTGGGTAGCCGTAGAAAAAACGGTGGGCCGGGGGGGGGGGGGGTGGTTAATCGCAAGAGAACGGGGCTGGTAATCAGCAGGACGTGAGCCGGGGAGTGGTATCCAGACGGGGTGGTATCACAGACGGGGTAGAGTAATGTCAGGCAGAACGGGAGTGGTAGATCTGTGAACGGGGTGTTACCGGACGGGGTTGAGTTACCTAGACGGGGTGGTATCTGAGACGGGGTTGGTACCAAGAGGTGGTGCCATGACGGGGTGTGTGCCAGACGGGGTGGTGCCAGAGGGGGGGTGTTACGCTTAGAACGGAGGTGGACCTAGACGGGTGGTTAATCGAGACGGGGTGGTACCAGTACGGGTGGTTGCCAAGCACGGGGTGGTACCGAGACGGGGTGGTAATCGGAGAACGGGGTGGATAGATGACGGGGGGGATAATCGAGACGCATTTTTCGGTAGAGAGTGGGTGGTAACGACACACGGGTGGTGCCAAGAGAACGGGGTGGTGCCACGATCGGGGTGGTACCAGACGGGGTGGTACCAGACGGGGGGTATCGAGACGGGGTGTGGTATCGAGACGGGGTGGTATCGAGACGGGGTGGTATCGAGACGGGGTAGGTATAAGAGACGGGGTGTATCAGACGGGGTGGTATCGAGACGGGGGGTGTATCGAGACGGGGTGGATCGAGACGGGGTGGTATCGAGACGGGGTGGTATCGAGACGGGGTTGGTATCCGAGACCGGGGGTGGTATCGAGCGGGGTGGTTGCCAAGACGGGGTGGTATCGAGACGGGGTGGTGCCAGACGGGGTGGTATCGAGACGGGTGGTAACAGAACGGGGTGGTATCGGAGACGGTGTGTTGCGCTCTATCTCCAGACGCGCTTGGTGGTATCCGAGACGGGTGGCTTTATTCGAGACGCTGGGTGGTACTTCCTCAGAATCACTCGGGGTGTGGTACGTCGAAGGGACGGCGTGGTACGGAGACGGAGGTCGGTATCAGAACGAGACGTGGGGTAGGTTACCAAGACGGGGTTGGTGCCAGACGGGGCTGGTACCTACGAGCGGGGTGGTACCCAAACGGGTGGTATCGAGACGGGTGTACCTAGAACGGGGTGGTACCAGACGGGCGGTGGTGCCTAGAAACGGGGGGTACCAGAACGGGGTTGGTATCGAGACGGGGTGGTGCCAGCCGGTGGTAATCGAGACGGGGTGGTACCAAACGGGGTGGGCAGACGGGGTGGTGCAGACGAGGGGTGGTACCGACGGGGTAGGTCCAGACTGGGGTGGTATCGAAGACGGGGTGGGTTCGAGAACGGAGTGGTATCGAGACGGGGAGTATATCAGACGGGCGTGGTACCAGACGGGGTGGTTATCGGAGACGGGGTGGTAATCGGACGGGGTGGTACCTATCAGGACGGGGTGGTATCGAGACGGGGTTGGTGCCAGACGGGTGGCATCTGAGACGGGGTGGTGCCAGACGGGGTGTGCCCAGACGGGTGGGGTAAAATGACGTGGGTGGTAACAAGAACGGGGTGGTATCGATGATGGGTGGTATCGGATGGGGGTGGTTAACGAGACGAAGGGTTGTTATCGAGACGGGGTGGGTATCGAGACGAAAGGTGGTAATGATACGGGGTGGTATAACGAAGACGGGGTGGTAATCGAGACGGGGTGGTATCACGAGACGGGGTGGTTATCTGAGACGGGGTGGTATCGAGACGGGTGGTAGCAGACGGGGGTGGTGCCAGACCGGGGTGGACCAAGACGGGTGGTATCGAGACGGGGTGGTAGCAGACGGGGTGGGTACGAGACGGGGTTGGTTACGAGACGGGGTGGTGCCAATGAACGGGTGGTAATAAGAGACGGGGCTGGGTACAGACGGGGTGGTACCAGGACGGGGTGGTGCCAGAACGGGGTGGTTGCCAGACGGGGTGGTGCCAGACGGGGTGGTGCCAGACCGGGGTCGGTGCCAGACGGGTGGTGCCGAGACGGGGTGTACGAAGAGCGGGGTGGTACCGGACGGGTGGTACCGGACGGGGTGGTAACCCGGAACGGGGTGGTACTTGGACGGGGTGGTACCCGACGGGGTGGCCCGGGGAGAGTCGGGGTGTCGGGGCGTCGCAGTACGTACCGAGACGGCTCGGAGTCCGATGAGCAGCACTGTGATAGCCAGGCCGACCGTGGATAGCAGTACTGAGACCCGAGCACCGCCGCCGCCACCGCCACCCGCACCGCAGCTGTCACTGAGGTCATCAGGGTGGCTGGCCGAATAGCCGCCAACCAGGCCCCACAAACTGGAGGGCAGCTGTACAGACACAGACAGACAGGCAGGGTCAGACACAGACATCACAGCTTACAACACAGGTCACTTATCGGCCGACACGATATGGGATTTAGAGCGCCTAACAGAGCAGGTTCCATGACCTTGGACGGCATGGATCAAAGCTCTGTGAGCCAGCAACCAACGGAGAATAATGCCTTGACGTCAGCTGTGTCGCGCAGTGACCCAGTTTATCCCACTGACCTGGTGCTGCCACTGCAACCCACCGTCCCAGCTCGCGTCCATCACCCCGGACATATCACCTCTACACTGAGCCGTCCGGCGGGCAAAAGGCCACGGCCGCACCGTCTAAACTAAACAGCCGACACGTCATATCTGGACCTCGGCCAGCGACCGTAAAGTTCGACGCACATAGCCCGCTCAGAAGAAAACGGCCGGGCAATACCAGCAGTGGTGGACAAACTCACCAGGTTGTGACGTCTGTTGTCACAAATTTCGCTAGAGTGAAGCGAAATTCCCATAATTGTAACACCCCTAACAAAGGACCGCAAGAAATCCCCACAAAGCACCGATCTTATCCTCCTCCTGACTGGAACTCAACCCCCTAACATCACCAGAAATCGCTCCCGCCGACTCACCAGCGTGGCCGCCACCTCCTCCATTAGTCCTGGTGCGTCTGGCTCTGGCCCCGTGCTGTACACGTTGTCCTCCCCATAGGCGCTCTCTCCGTAGGCACTCTCCCCATAGACACCGGCCTGAGGCTGGCTGTAGGTACTGTCCGGCTCCGGTTCGGCATATGGACTCTCAGCGCCACCAGCGGCAGCAGAAGACGGGTATGAAGAGGCATAGTCGGTCGACGCGGCGGAACCGGTCGAGGCGGCGGGATCGGTCGAGGCTGGATCGGTCGAGGCGGGATCGGTCGACGCGGGATCGGTCGAGGCGGCGGGATCGGTCGAGGCGGCGGGATCCGGTCGAGGCTGGATCGGTCAGTGGTGTGTCGGTGGACGGTGATGCGATCGGGACCGGCCGGCGCGCTGTACTGTCGGTGGAGTGTGCGGGATCGGCCGGCCCGCTGTACTGACCCGACAGAGGGTCGTAGCTAGGCAGCGGGACGTCTGAAAATGGAACATACCGGTCAGCGACCAGGCAAAGGCGATTGCGACAATATTGGCGCCGACTTCTTGAAAGCACGTGTCCCATAAAGGGACGATGTCAGGATGCCCAGTTCTGGACTGGGGTGTACTTTTAAGGACAAGGTAGAAACTAATTGATATACTTAAATTGCTAATGTGAGAGATGGTTTCAGTTCGATGCAAGCATTACACCTGGGGAACATGAAGAATAAGCGATTAAAATGATACTCATATTTCGTCGTGTCAACTGAATGGCTTCAATTCATTCGCCTCAAACTTCCACGATAAATCAAGACAAATATTACGGAGGGCATAAATCGCAGTATGATAACACCGGGTCCGTCTGGCCACCGAGCTTTGAGCCCATGGCTAAGAGCTTCGAGTCCCTGGTTAAGTCACATCATAGCAAATAACTACCGGCATGCCATGCTACCCCAGCTTAGCAGTGCAGCACTTTCCACCCTCCATCTCGCTGTCATCACAGAGTTCAGTTCAGAATGTCTCGCCGGCTGTGATTATAATCCTCACTCGCTATACTTTGGCAGCAACGGCGCCTACTCAAATGAAGAATGCAGTACTTGGAAGCAGCATTGCTGTCGTTAATCTGAGAAAGTAATGTTGACCCGGGTCACTTTCCAGCTGCAAGGCTGGTGTTTCCCTATCAGAGGCGGTCATACCGCCGCGGCCCCACTGATACCATGTTCAACAGCTCAATACGGCCAGTCATGCTTTCAACTTTCCAGGGATTCAAAAGAACCAAAGATCTGCAGTGGCGAGATGGAAATGTTGAGCCTTTGTGACATTACAAAGTGCATCTATGATCCCACGAAATATTTGTTCCGACGGGGTTCCAGGAAAAAATTTCGCACCGGCTTGAAGATCATAGGACATGATCTTGACAGGGACAATACATTCCTTCCCGGGGTTGGTACAATTCAATGATCTTAGTCTTTTTTATCGAAAATACCGAAAACCGTTAGGTCCGAAGCATTTTCGATAAATAAAACGAGGTGGGATTATTGAATTGTCAGCCCAAGGGATGAAAATTATTTCCCATACATGCTATTAACGACATGTGACGTCATATATCTACGTCACAGACACATTTGACACTGAGGGTGGGACAACTTCCAAAGGTGTTGGCAACTTCCAAAAGTGTCGTATTATTTAATACCACACGGGGCCGGGAAAATAATCATTTGGGACCGAGGTCCGAGCTGAATATTCCGTCAGAGACCGAAGGGCAAGTACGGAGAATTCCAGCATGGACCGAGGTCCCCCCCCAAAAAAAATCCGGCCCAAGTGTGGCATTCTTCTGCTTCTTAGCTTGTTAATTTTGCTGGTCCTGCCTGTTATAGTTAAGTTTTCTTTCTATGCTCAAAATATTGCTCCTTGATAGTACTTTCTTGCTTTCGAAATGCCTGCCAAACTTTATCTGCGTTCCGACAATAGGTACCGTTGGTCTCAAACTGCAATTTGACTCTTTTCGCATCGGCGTATGTCTGGTACGGCTGCATGGCTGCATGTTAATCAAAACTGTGTTAAACAAAATATAATTTGTTTGTTTAAGCACATGTGGGTTTGTTTAAGCACAAGTGGGCACATGTGACTTTCAAAGAGTTTTATTTTTATTTAACTAGAAGAAAATAAATTGCAACTGTTCTTTCTGGGACGCCCGGTATAATTCACGAGCTATTGTAAAGCCTGGGTTTCTCCATTTAGGTGTGCAATGTTGCATGCGTGGTAAAATATATAGAAGGTCCGAGCAGGTCTAACGACAACAAAAGGTACAATGTCAATCTCTGGACCCACGCAATTTTTTTTTGAAACAGATCCACATCTTAGCTGACGTGAGATTCACACTAGGGATCCGATCCCATAATTTTCTTTTCAGATCCGTACACATGTCTAGCGACTTTCTTAACGTCGCAAGGCACACCTAATGTGCAACTTAACGGAACGTACTTCAACGTAATTTATGACACAAAATGTGAGAAAAAGTCATACAAGTGGAAAATGTCAAATTAGATGCTTCAAACTGCAATTCAGTTACCACTTGTACACAGTGTGGACTAACGTTTCGTTTCCATTCATCAACACATGACAGATATCTAATGAGCATTAGCAGTAAACCGCATATCGTTAAATATATGTCTGTGTGACTAGGTAGAACAGGGAAACGTGACTACAAATTCACCCCTGGAACGAAACTGGTGTATAACACATCCACACGACAAGCACATGCAGCCTTGAACCCCAGCGAGCTACAGCACCCACGCCATTCTCCTCCTCAGCGCAGCCCAGCACACCAGCATGCGCGCACTCCACCACATACACCCCGGAGCCGCGCCGGGTGGCCATGCTCTCCTCGCCACCGGCCACAGTCCCCAGCGCTGTCCAGAGAGCTCAATGTTAGCAGAGACAGGTGGGGGCCGACACCCCCACCCCCACTGACTCAACGGTGGGCAGCGTGGCTTGATCAGCGTGCCGAACTCCAGGCTTGGCTTCGCAGCTGAACACAGTGCGATTGCATTCCTGTGGCTTTGCTGTCCACCCTGAACCCGCTGGCCCCACCACGGTGCAGCGTTACCCGAGCGATGCTGCTGCCTACATCCCAGGCAGGCTTGTCCACACGGTGCAGTGTTGAGCGACGAGCGCTGTCACCGGTCAGGCTCGCCAGCTGCATCAGTCTGCTGCACCACCAGCCGCGCCGTGCCGCAGCTGGACCACGCTCCCCTCCCCGCTCCGTCCGCTCCCCTCCCCGCTCCGTCCGCTCTTCTGGGGCCGACAGGTTCCAGTCGGCCACGTCAGGGTCCAAGTCGTCGGCGTCCGCGGCCGGGACGGTGGCAGGGTCGTCAGCGGCGGGCCGCTCGACAGAGGGAGGCTCGGCAGAGGACAGCTCGACAGAGGGCAGGCTCGACAGAGGCCAGCTCGACAGAGGACGGCTCGACAGAGGACGGCTCGGCAGAGGACGGCTCGGCAGAGGACAGCTCGACAGAGGACGGCTCGAGCAGAGGACGGCTCGACAGAGGACAGCTCGGCAGAGAACAGCTCGGCAGAGGACGGCTCGGCAGAGGACGGCTCGGCAGAGGACAGCTCGACAGAGGACGGCTCGACAGAGGACAGCTCGACAGAGGACGGCTCGACAGAGGACGGCTCGACAGAGGACGGCTCGACAGAGGACGGCTCGGCAGAGGACGGCTCGGCAGAGGACGGCTCGACAGAGGACGGTTCGACAGAGGACGGCTCGCTGAGGTCCGCGACGCTACCGTGTGGCTGCTCGCTGGCGTCTCTGTCTCCGGTGTTCTGATCAGCCAGGTCAGAGGCAGTGTCAGCGGTAGTATGCTCTCCCTGATCTGAGTCGGACTGGCTGCTGTGGTCGCTGGGGTCTGAGTTGGACCCTGTGGTGCTCTGTTCACCGTGCTCATAGGTGGGTTCTGCGTTGTTCTGTTCACCGTGCTCTGGGATCGCCTTCGCGGTGCGATGTTCAATTCGTTCTGAGTCCGGCTCTGTGGTACCTTGTTCACTGTTTTCTAGATTCAGTACTGTACTGTTCCCTGCATTATGTTCTGGGTACGAGCTATGCTGGTTATCTGGGTCGGATTCTTTGGTGTTTTGTACGCTTGAATCTGAGTTGGCCTCTAGGATATTTAAGTCACTGAGTTCTAAGTTAGACTTCCCGGAATTGAGGTCATCGTACTCCGAACCAGTGCCATCAACATCACCGTCTTCCTCGTGGGACTCATACATCTCATCATCGTCTTCATCCTCCCGCACCTCAGCCTCATCCTCTTCCTCAAAGTACTCGTCATCTTGTCCCACTGCCTTCTCCGCCTCTATCACTGCAGCGTCCCCGGCTATCGCAGGCTCTCCCAGCACCTGCTGCCCAGTCTCCGGGCCGTCACCGAGGTCCTCTGAAGTCGGCTGTGGCTTCGTCTGCTCGTTTCCTACATCTGACGGTGCTGTACCGTCTTCAGACGAAGAAGCCGACTCTTCCCGACTGGACTCAGCCAGCCCTCCAGCCGGCTTCGTCTCAGGCTGAACACTTTCTAACAAAATGGCCGGCGCCTCTTGTTCCAGTACCGATTCCACCTCGTCGGCCTGCTCCACGTGTGCCGGGTTGGCCCTGCCTTCTGGATCTGGCGTCGCCTGCTGTCCTAGTCCATCCCTCTCAAAACCGGCTGGCCTCTGCTTGGTAGAGTCCTGTGCCACCTCAGTCGGTTTGAATATCACCTCAGAAACAGCCGAGTCTTCACCAGTCGCAGTCTCACCAGTGGGATCGGGGGATCCGTCTGCCTGGCTCGGGGTCGCCATCAACAAAGGAGCGTCCGACATAGGCTCTGCAGCGTTGTCATTGTGATCCATGTCTGGTGAATCGGTCTCATAATCATCCTCCTCCTTATCATCCACTTCCTCTTCGCCAGGCAACACTTCCCGCCTGACACCGTCCTCCGATGTCGCTTCACCGTCCTCCGATGTCGCTTCACCGTCCTCCGATGTCGCTTCACCGTTCTCCGATGCCGCATCACCCTCCTCCGCTCCATCTGCGGTGCTCTTCCCGCTCTCATGGTCTCCACTCGTGACGTTCGCCGCCTCGACACTGACCATCTGTCCGCCCATCTCCGACGCACCGTCCCGGCCGGCGGCCTCGCCCGTTACTGCCGCTGCCGCCGGCAACTCTCCGTGAGACGCGTTCCGTCCCAAAGCAGCGGACGCAGCGGGCATCGCGGGTGCCGCAGGAGTCGAGGGTTGCTGGGACTCCGGTGCTCCGCCGGCGGAGGTGGGGCCGGGACGGAGCAGGGTGGCGTCCGTGGCACCGGTGTTGTCCGCACCACCGAGAACGGCTGCGAGGGTCGGCCTCGGGACGGCTACACTGGCCACATGAGCTGAGGCGACGCCACCTGTGCAGACGGCGGTTATCACTGACCGCTCGGTCAGAGGTCAGGGGATATTGCGACCGCTCGGTCAGAGGTCAGGGGATATTGCTGACCGCTCAGTCAGAGGTCAGGGGATATTGCTGACCGCTCAGTCAGAGGTCAGGGGACCGGGTTGTCAATGACCACCCGCTCACTCGCCACCCGCTCACCTGATCTGGTCTCTGATAGCCCACAAACGCCGACTTCGGTTTTGAGTCTGTGATACTACCAAACACGCCAGTGTTTGGGATTGTCAGAGACAAACCGAAGACAGTCGTCACCAACGGCCCCGCAACCAAAGCATATGTAACCGACAACCACCACCAGCAAGGTCTAAATTGAAGAGATACATCCTTGACAAGGGTATTGGCAATGCGACGACTACCACCACCAGTCTCTGTGAGGCTCAGGAAGCATATGGAGGCAAGACAACACCTCCACCAACCGCAAATAAGCCCGGCAAACACGAACGTCAAACACCTGTCACCAAACAAAACTACAACACCTTTCCGTTTTGCCTCTACCTCCCAATGCACCCTTGACCTTCACACAGTCCACACCCTGACGTGTGCGGGTGTAGGAACGTGCTGAGTGTGTGTACACACTCAACACGTTCCTACCGAAGCAAGCATATAACCGCGCAGAGGTACTCACCGACTCACGACTGACGGAGGGGCGGCCGGGGTCGATGCGCCGCGGGCGGGCTCCTGCATCTCCTGCGACACATGTTCCGCCGACGCTGCTCGCTCGGGCACGGCGTCTCTGCCGTCGTCTCCAGGGTTGGTACCAGCTGCCGTATCCACCGTACTGCTGCGCTGCCTCCGCGCAAGCCTCCCGGCAGTCGGAAGGTCAGTGGCACTGTTCAGTCGCAGAAGTACCCTCAAGAAGCGCGGCGGCGGCGGCCGGCCGCTCTGACGCAGAAGTCCAGGTCCGCCGCTCCGGTGCTTCTCTACAGCGGCGGCGGCGGCAGGGTCCGACGCAGCAGCAGCAGCTGTCGGGGCCACTCCACCTATGGACCAGAAGCTGCCAGCGGCGGCCGGCTCGGGCTGCACCTGCCCAGCGTCTACAGCGCCACTCTCTGCGGATACACCGCCACTCTCTGCCGGCTGTTCCTCCATCTGAGGCACGGAACCGTCCACCACACCGGCCCCCTGCTGCTGCTGCTGCTGTCCCGTCACCTGCTCGACAGACCCGGCCGACTGACCGCCCACCTGCTCCACAGTCCTCCCACCAGTCGCCTGAGACTCCGCCGCCGCAGGTGTCCTCAGCTGCTCAGAAGTCGCTGACGGTTCTGAGTCGGCGTCGGCGCCACCAGCCGCATCGTAACCCTCCTCATTGTCTGCCACCTCGTCCGTGTCGTTGTCACCAGGGAAACCTCCGCCGTCGGTCTCGACCTCAGCGCCCGGCGCCTCACTGGCGGGTTTCTCGTCATCCTCAGCAGATGCCGTCGGACCGTCTGGCGATCCACCCACTGCCTTGTCGCTCGCCGGCTGTGGGGTTTCACCCTCAGCTTCCGGCGCTGCCTCCGCCTGTGTGCCAGCACCCTCCGGCGCCTCCTGCGCCACCTCCGGTGCGGCCGCAGCGTCCGCCGAGCCTGATGCAGTCTGAGACGCATTGGCTTTCTCCAGAGCCTCGCGATACAGAGCAGAGCCGTCCACCGTCTCCGGCTGCATCACCTGTACCGGGGCCGGCGGCGGCTGGGCAGACGCGCTGCCGGGCGCGGCGCCAAACAGTGCGCGGTGGCCGCCGGTGGTGTCCAGAGCGGCCGGGGACGGCTGAGGGGCCGGGCCGGCTGCTGCCGGTGGAGGGGCGTGCTGCAGCTGTGGGTGCTGTTGTATCAGTTCGTCGGCCGACCGGAACGATCCCGGATTGACGCCGGCCTGTGATGGTGGCGGCTGACGCGCGACGGTATCCATGGTCGCCGCCTGATGTTCGCTACCCTGCTGCTGCTGCTGCTGCTGCTGCTGCTGTTGCTGCTGCTGCTGCTGTTGGCCTTGCTTCTGCAGTTCTTGTACCTTTTGCTGTTGTGCCAGTTTCTGTTGCTGAAGCTGCTGCTCCCACTGCCTTTGCTGTTCTTCTTGTCGTTGCTGCTGCTGTTGTTGCCATTTCTGCTGCTGTTGTTCCTGATCTTGCTGCTGCTGCTTCTGCTGCAGAAGCTGGGCCTGTTCCTCCTGCTTGCGCAGCTGCTGCTGCCGCTCGCGGAGCGTCTTCAGGTACTTGTGATGCCAGTCGTGGCTGGGTCCGACGAGTCTCTGCCGGGGCTGCTGCTGCTGCTGCTGCTGCTGCTCCCGGTAATCCACGCTGTATGGGTAGAAAGGCTCCGAGGGCCGCTTCGCCATGCCCTGCACTTCCACAACCTCCTTCGGCTCCTTCCCCTCCATCTTCTGCTCACGCACAAATCGTTTGGGAACGTAACCACGCACCTTATTCACCTGGTGGACGAACAGGCATACAGTGTGTGAGTATGGTAACAGAACAACGATGCAGACTTATATGCAGGTTGCTAGTCAAATGTACATGTGACCCTTCTGATCACAAACAACACACCCACAGTATGGGAATTATCATAGAATAAGTGACAAGCAAACTGAACGTACAATATAGCTTTACATAAAGAAAATGACTGTTCCATCAGTGCTGAAGCAATGCAGCAAGTATTGCAGTAAACACATCCTTCTGAGTCCAAATGCAAACAAACTGAGCCTTCCCTGTACAGGCAGAACACTTATCATTAGCCAATGCACTCAGTGTCCAAACATTACATTCTTGCTTGGGTGTCAGAGTGGAAAATTCGAGCAAAAAAGACTATGAGAGTGGGAAAATATGTACAAAATAGCTCAATATTGATTTGTTTTGAATGTGCAAAACAGTAAATTTCACTGAAATCATGTATTACTTATTAGTTAATATCACAATTAATAATTGTGGAAAATTCACTCCTAAAATGGGGAGATGATGATGATGATGATTGGGGTTTCAGGGCAGACCGACAACGAAGGTCACATGGCGCCCATAAAATGGGAAGATTAGAAAAGTACTCACATTTAGGGGTCATTTCCCATACAAATCAACACATTTTGGGACACTGCAAGAACTGATTGATGTCAGGTGTTATCAACCTACCCGGACGCCGATCAGGTCGAGGTTATCACCAGCCGGGTAGCTGTAGACCACCACCTTGTCGTTCGGTTTGAGACTGAGCATGCCTGGCTCGCTGGCTGAGTAGCGTTGTGTCGAAACTCCGCGCGACAGAGGCACTGCGGACAGACGCGACAGACCAGGGGGGCTCACTCCGGCACCTTCAGCAGTACACAAGAGGGTCCCATCAAACACCAGCCTCTGATTGGTCGTGACGTCAGGTGCACATGACTTTTGCCAGCCAGCATGATCAGCGTGCAAAATCCCATTGATACCCCCCCCCCCCCTATCTTGAATACTAAAAAAGATAGAAAAACGCATTAAGCAGCAATCAATAGCACTTTTCAAGGAAATTCGAAGTTATTTTGCTATTTTTGGCTCAGTTTAATATTAAGGTCATCAGAGGTCATCAAAGGTCAAAACTCCAAGTAAAGGATTTGGCTCTAGAAGCCCCCAAATATCTCGGGAACTATGAGAGCCAGTAACAAACGGAAAAGTACAATCGAAAGCTAATGCAAATTCAAATCGCTATAGTATCCTCAGTGGGCTTTCAGGTCCATAATTTAGATACCCGGAGGTCACCAAAGGTCAGGAGGTCAATTTTCTAAGACGTTTGTCATAAATAATTTTGTATTGGTTATACATATATAAGTAATTTTAGCATCATCGGCTTTTTATCGTAAAGGCGCTTTGAAAAACACATTAATGAAGACCTGGTTAGGTCAACTTCAAAATTTGACCTCAGGTCAAGGTCATTTGGTGACCCAGCTAGGTCATGTTGCATATGGGCCGACGTGACTCGACGAGAAAAAGACAATGGTGTCACTTGCACGTTCCTATCTTTCTTATATCAATAGTTATTGGCAAAAAGATACTGGTGACCTGAGATGACCTCAGGCAACCTTACAGAAGTCACTGAGCAACATTTTTTTTATTTTTTTATTTGGTGCAATGGACGACAGGCACATAGCACAGTTAACAGTCCAATTCGCATATACACAATCAAACACACACACACAGTCAACAACCAATGCACATCCAGCACATCCTATATCTGCTTTATATACGCTAATACTTTTGCGCGAAATTCCTGAAGCGAGTCATTAGCGAGTAAGCAAGTTGCTTAGCGAGTTGCTCCAGACAGCCATAAGGAGGCTGTGACTTTTGGAGCAGCTTTTTCAATTTTGGTTGATGTTATATGGTGTTGGTTACCAAACAGCACTGTTGCGAGATCTGTTGATATTCACTTAAAATTAGTCTGACTTAGAAATTGATTGCTATAGATAACATTGAGAATGAGCCTGAAATTAATGTGTTTATTAACTAGCGAACAAGGCAATATAAAGTATAAACAGATTACTTTAAATGCCCTTGCCTTGCCTTAAAAACCTTTAACACAAGATAGTGATAGTGATACAAAGGGAATGTAGCTAATCAGATGCTGATGTAAACCAAGTGAATGAAACAGGTGCAAATATGAAGGTATATGCAAATGAAGTTAGCATTGCATTTAGTACATATTAATTGAGTAAGCTAAGCTTATGTTTGTACTTGGTTGAGAGAAATAAAATAAATAACCACCACAGTTCTTCAATACACTTACAGCCCATAGTAGACAAGGCATTGCTTGAAGTTCAAGACAAGTTACCTAATGCTCATAGCAAGATACAAAATTATGACTCTGAAATTAGTTTTTAATATGTTATTGTTGTTTTGTTGGGTTGATTAACAGCAGAAATGCATGGTGTTGAGTGTTGACTGACTTTGGCTTCAGTTATTAGTCATTGTAATTACAAATGTTTACAGTTGTGTATAAGGTGTCTATTAATAGAAGGCAAGGTTTAGGTTTGGATTGTGGGCTGGAATTAAAAATATGTTTATTCAGAGCTCACATTTTTATCCTGGAAGGATATATTATGTGGGTGTTAGGGATATGCTTTTTTTGGCCTTGTGAGTATCCACTTGGTTTGCAACTTTATGTTTTAGCTTATGCCATTTTAATTGAACTAATTTAAATGTATTGCAGGTATTTGTTATATTGTTTGACATTTTTTAGCAACTTAGTCTAAGATTGCCTCACAGTAACTAGGTAAGGACCTGTGTGTGGGTGTGTGCCAAAATAAAGAGCAACATAATTCAAAACATACATTAGCATACCAACTATGCTATAACAACCAAGAAGAACTGACATACAGCATCCAACATGGACTACTACTTATCTATCTTTAAAGACTGGTGTTGAATATTTTTGTTTTCAAAACATAATTTAACAATCTATTAGTGTCATCAAAACCAATTATTTAGTTTTAAAATCAAGGCTGCATATAACAGATTTAAATATTCATATGAAGTTAAGAAAATATGTTGACTTGAGGCTTATCACAGATTCTGGTTAACAGACATGTACAAAATAAAAAGTATACTGAATTGTAGAGATGCTGTTAGCTATGCAATGATGATAACAAACAGCACCCTGACTCATGAACATAACAGATGTTTAATTGTTGGTCATATATTGCAAAATGCAAAACTTCTAGAAAGTGTATATTAAAAATTTAAATAAAACTCAAAAATTGTTCAACAATTAATATATGGAGATAAATACCATTTATTTAAAACAACACAAATTGGTACAATTTAATCTAAATCCAACACCAGTTTCACCATATCATATCCATACAAAACAATTATCTGCTATGTTTGTTAAGTGCTGATTCTATAGATCTATTATACTGTTTTGATACCCTTTTGTGGTGCAAATGAGTCATAACCTAACCTAACGACTGCACCCAATGTGGAGCAGCAGCAGATCCATGTCCGTTATGATGATTTTATTGTTGATTTGCCCCACAAATGAGTATGCCACACAAAATGAGTAAATGAGCATAATATATTGAATCAGCACACTAAAACTTGGAGAGTGCCAAATTTATGCATGAACTTTCGGTTAGACTCCAGATAAAACAATACCAAACAATTATTGCAATACCAACAACACATTTTGTGACTTCACCTACACACCATTTTAGCTAACAAAACAAGAAACAATATCACTATAACAAATCATATGTCATAAAAAAACAAAATTTCACCGTTTCAGACAAGGAAATCAATCCATTCGCTTAAAATTCAACATTTTAGTGGTCGAATAGCTTGAGGCGGCGTTTATGACGCACGACAGCAGACAGTAAGATAGCCACCATAGCAAAAAGAACGCAACGAAAACTTACCTGAACATTCTGTATCGTAGCATAGTCTATGGCTGGATAATTCTGAATGTATAACTCCGATGTTTCCAACCAAAACCAAAAAATATAACGTCCATACACCCCGGCACCACTCCATCATTCGCAGCTGCTTTGTTGGAACAATGCTACCAAATTAGTATTGTTGAAAAGAACTAGAAAATGAAAGTATGTTATACTATTATTACAGCTAGCTCCTTATTTCATTTACATAAAAAGTCCATTAAGATTTGCATATTATTCTTAATAGGTCCCAAGTAAGACAAATTATTCATGTTGTCAACATTCTGTCTCAAATTATCTGTAATTGAATAAGAGAGACCTTAAGATGATATTTATAAACAACTAGTTTTCCTTTGATGATTTGTTCCTTTTTGTCAGCGAAAAATGCGCACTAAAGACAAAATTGTAATCAGCTGTTCCGAAATGTACAAACAAGTACGTAGTCCGCAACCGAGCGCACACGTGAGGCGGCAGCGCGTAACGTGAGTAACGTGAGTCAGCGTAACGTGGTTTATATACCAGTCTGTATAAAAATATAAAAATGCAAAATTTATACAGCCTTGCGTGATTCCGGTAGTCCTTGACGTGTTGTGGCGGAGAAACGCGTGCCGCGTGCGGGTGCTTTGGGGCGCAATTAAAACCAAGATAACTTGACAACATTACAATATTATCGTCGATTGAATACATTAAAGCAAGCGCATAGCTCGTGTTGTGAATTTTCAAACCATTCAAATAATCGTGCAAATGTGTACATGCCAACATAACATATATTTGTTGGCAAAGGTCATGTAAATTAGTAATTTTGGTATAATTTTGATCCAAGCCCAAAATCTGTGTCATGCACACATTTTGCATTTTCTAGGCATTTTTTTGTGTTGATTTCAAATATGATACCTACCCATTTGTGGCACAAATAAACCATTAGCATAATATAATAGACTAGACCACAAACAAACCTGACCTAACCTTTACACTTACAGCAATTATGATTGCAGGGACCCACGTTTATAATGCTCTGCTTGCTTTCACTATTTTGCACGCTGCATGTAAGCGGAGTAGAGTCTTCAGGTTCTATCAGACCAATTAGCAGCCTCCCCTCTGACTATCAGCTGGCTAAGGTTCATCACAGCATTGTGCCCTGTAAAAATCTGTGTCATTTCTGTCAGTTAATTTGTATACTATTATACTGTAATAGTTTAAGTTAAGTTTTACTTTAAGTCCAAGTTCCAACACATATTTCATGCAAACAAAATTGCACTTCCTGAAAATTTTGATGTGCTGACTCCAAATACTTATTTGTAGTGCAAATGGAACCTAACCTTACCTAATATAACCTAACCAACCATTGCACCTATTGTGGAGGAGCAGCAGATCTGTCAGTTAGGATGAATTGATGGTTGATTTGCACCACAAAAGAGTGTCAGATTTTGAATCAGCCCATCAAATTGCCTTGGGAAATCCAAAATGTATGCATAAAACAGGTGTTGAACTCCAAATAAGACAAATTATTTAGTAGTAGAGGTCATCAGCATAAACTCGTAATGAAACAAAGTAGAACTAGGCTACGTCAGTCATTTTTCAGCAGAAAGGGTGCGTAGGACATTGGAATAAAGCTACGGGGGATGTCGCTCTAGCCAGTTTCACTTGCCTCCTCAAAAATTAGATTAGACAAATACATACAAGAAGGGAGTTAGTTCATAACGTACTCGTGGGGCTAGACTTGTTTTAGGTTTAGGTGGGGTGACTGGAGGCGTGAGGATCTGGTGGGTTGGGGGATACGTGCAACCTTGTATGGGCCCTGGAGGCTCTTTGTTGCACTCTTCTTTTATGTCTTTATGTCTTTTATGTCCAGGCACGGTCGCAGCCAGGGTGCTAAGGGGGCAATTTCCCCTCCCTTGTGGGTCATGGGGCCCATCTAGAATGGCCCAGATACCCTTTGCATTAGCTGAATGGCTTTCAAAAAGCCACAGAAGATCCCTCAAATCAGGCAAAGGGTCACCCTGGTGCATGTAAAGGGCCCTCAGAGACACTGAAGGGCTTTCAAAGCCAATCTAGGGGTCCTCTTGGGTATGTCCAGGCCCCAGGGGCCATTGAGCCAACTTAGGGACCCCAAAATTTGCCCAGGGGTCTCTCAAGCATGTTTAGGGGCCCATCATTGAGCCCTCCCAGGGACCCCAAAACCTTGCTCAGGGGCCCCTTGAGCATGTCCAAGGGCCCATTGAGTCCTCTAAGGGGCCAAAAAATCCTGTCCAGGGACCCATTGAGTCCTCCCAGGGGCCCAACATACCTGCTCAGGTGCCTCTAAAGCATGTCCAGAGGCCCCAAAACTGCCCAGGGTAACTCTCGAGCATGTTCTGGGGTCCATTAGAGTCTGTTCAGGGGCCTCTCGAGCTTGCCCTGGGGCCCATTAAGTCTGTTCGACGAAGCAGCCAGCGCAGTCCCTTGCCAGACCATGGCTCCCTGAGCAGGCTAGAGGGCCCCTGGGAAGTTACAAGGACCCCTGTGCAGGCCAGAGGGACCTCTGAACAGATCGAAAGGGCCCCGGGCCCCCGGGTGGGTCAGATGGGCCCAAGGTGGGTCAGAAGGGCCCCCAAACATGCCGAAGGGCTCCTAGTCAGCATGGATGGGCCAATGCTAGAGGCTTTGAACAAGGCTAGAGGGCACTTGGAAAGTTCAAAAAGTCCCTGTGCAGATCAGAGGGGCCCCTGACCAGACCGAAAGTTGTTATTGTGGAGTAAGCCCTCTTTGTATTTAATATACATAATACATATATCATAAAATAATACAATATATTGACAATAAATAATCATATTCGGAATCAGCACGTCTCAAAGCTACTGGGAAACCATTACTTATATCTGTAGCTGCTGTTGGACCTGAAGTAAAATAATAACAGAATTTCCTTTGATGTCATTGATGCCAATATAAAAAGCCACTGTCTTTTTGTTTGGTCCTTAACCCGCGCGGCGTAGGGGGGGGGGGCCTCCTCCCGTATTTCCGCAATAACTTGAAAACTGTAACAGATAACGACCTCAAAGTTTCAGTACCTTATCCAGCATCAATTTGACGTCTTCCAAAAAAAAAGAAAAAAAAATTGGAAACTTTGGGAGATAATGACGTTTTGATGACGTCATGTCATGCCATTTTTGGTTGAATAACGATAATGTTTGATGCATCGTAAAAAACAAGCTTTAAAGCAAATCGCAAACGCAAAAACTGTATAAGAAAGGAAAATTTAATTCCTAAGATGGCAATTTCGGGATTTCCAAATAGGTTTTGCCCCCCAAAATCCAAAAAGTATTTTTCCGAAATTTCCCCCAAAAATGAAAAAATTTCTAAAGGTATCTAAAAACCGGATATATATATGAGAACCAAGTGTAATGAATACCCAGACAATTTCAAAGTAATAGCTTTCATTTTTCAGTGACTGATTGCTCTCCAAGCATAAGTAGGTAAGACGTCATTTTTCAAAATAAGTTTTTTTGGAATTTTTTGACCTGATACAGATATACAAATGTCATTTGTGTTTTATGAGACAAAACTAACCTAGAAACATGCAATGTTTTTCCCATATTAGTCAGTTTCAGTTTTGCCTTAGATGACCTGATCTTGACCTTTGCAGGGTCAAGTTGTAAAAATGAACTTGTTTCTATCGATTCTTACGTGCAAAATAACCCATACACATGTGTCACAAGGCTTTTATTTGACCTCTTCGGTGACAGTGACTTTTGTGACCTGACCTTTTGACCTTCGACATTTGCATGCAATTTCACTTTTACTTATGCCAATAGATGTATTACACCTTTGAGAGCTTTATGTTGCATTGACAGTCCTTAATCAAAGGATTTTACTTGAAAGTAATAAGCCATTAACTCAATTAACTCAAAACTTTCCATATGACTGACCGTGACCTTACATTTGAACCTAACTTGAAAAATTTCGGGTATGCATTCGGATTCGTTTCATTGAAGAGCTTTCGATCGCCGCCTTGCGCGTCTGCTGCGTTATTGGTTCGGAAGATAAGAGGGGGGGGGGTATATTTACCCCCCTACGCCGCAGCGTTTTCGGCGAGACCCCTACGCCGCGCGGTTAAAGGAGTGTGTCCTACTCTTTTGGAATGTCAATATATTTTTACGGTAAAACAGCTATTGGTTTGATCATTGGTTTACGATATAATTCACGTCTGGAAGCCCCTTTAGTTAAATTTTTTACTTATATTGTTTTGCATTTGTTTTGTTTCAAATGCTATAAACGATCGCCACTATAAAACAGAGTAAAGGAAGATGTTACTATAAAACAATGGCGCACAAAAGACAATAAAAACAACCATACAAACATGTCAAATTAGTTATCGAGGCTTCTGTTTGGCAGCGCTGTCAGCGCGCACGAGTTGTTTTCTATGGCAGCGCTAAAATATATGCTAGCGTTGTAATTTAAGGGCAATGATTCTAGCAGCGAAAGCTCTCTGGCGAATATCGATAATTGTGTGCTGCCAGCATGATCTTGGCGAATTTGGAATATCTCATTAACGAGAGTGAATCTGGATAAATGAAGTATACGGCTAAATTCAGAAAAATATGTTCTATTGACCAGTCTCCACATGACTGATGTGAGCAGGCACACTCCCTTTAAGGGTAAAGGTTCAATCACCTGTCACATATCAATAGGGTGTGTCATCAGTAACACAATCAAGTGACACAAAGCAATTCATTGGCGCTGGAGCCCTAAAGTACACGGCATCACACAATTCTTCCAAGAAACTTGAATTCGTGAGGCGCGAGCCGATCGAAATGTCGCTATAAATTGATGCCCGGCGTTGCAGTCTCCGTATGCTGAGCGCCACCGGCCGCCGTAAGTAACACCAGCCCGATGGCGGCAAGCGATGCAAAATAACCTCGCGTATGAAAACGATGCTACCGAGCTCTTCTGAAACTGGAAAGTGCGAAAATGTGCCATTCTAAGCTTCAATAAGCAGTTCAGACATTGGCTGACTGATTGTCCTATGACAGAAACTTTGTTGTTGTTTGAGGTATAAACTCGCTGTACGAGTACGTTAAGCCAAAAACTTACGCCAATATCTTACCATATATTAGTGGCAGGTGGGGGTGCAAATATTGCCACCCCTCATGTTTTTCTTAGATATCTCCGAACGGCTACGAGAGGTTTATGAAACTTTCTGACTTTTCCTAAAAATTATTTTCACATCTGGCGTCAAATTTTGGAGTTTCTGACTTGAACAGAGGCGGTTCCAGAGCCCAGTTTTGGGAGGATTTTTCGGCGACAATTGGCGATAATACGAAATGCGATTCTTCACGGATTCTTTCTAACTGCTCAAGTATAAAGACGTTGCAATATCTTTACGGTGATTCAAAATAAGTTCAAATTAGTTGATGTTCATCAGATATATTGTATTTTTTGTACGGCAGAGGCGGTTTCAGGTACTTGAAAAGGGGCGTTTTCAAAATTTGAACGCCTAGCTGACAAGTCAATAATGCATATATAATTGCGATTATCTAGTTTAGTAATGTACGTTAGCCGTCTGAGGACGACAGACGCGGTGCACATATTGTGCCCTCGCTAATTAATGCCAGCCCGGCCTACGGAATGAATACATGTACTGCAGTAGGCTGGTCGCTTGTCACCACTCCCGGACAGAAACACAGACCACACTGTTTCTTTTTTACTTTCGAGTTTTATTTTGATTCTGATTCTAGTCCCACTTGTAGATTCAAAACGGATAAAATACTCCTTTTGTGTACAATTTAGCCATAATACAATATAATAATAATACAATAATATAAGTTGCATAAGTTTAGAGTAACAGAACCGTTTGGGTAATCAGAGCTTGTCGCAAAGACTCTGAGCCCTTCCATTCGCCATGGGCGTCACCACCACTAGGGACATTAAGGACATTGTCCCTAGTGATTTTTAGCCTTCCCTTATATGGTCCCATGTTAAAAAACACGTGCACTTGGAGTTTTCCCTAGTAATTTTCAGATTGTGGCATCGCTCTTGTCATCCGCCATCGCGCAAATATTTTTAACCGTCAGAATTTAGAGTGGAAAGTTTGTGTGTGCCACACAGCCTCCGGATGGTTCCCCCCCAGATCGCTGATACCAACTGCACGTCATCCAGACAAGAAGAAGTTCGCAAGAGTCGGGACGCGAATATAATCATTGTCACTTGAATCGTTACGCCTTGTCAGGATATAAATGGAGTGCTTACCAAATGAGTTACTGAAACTATTTTATTTTAAGAGTTTAATATATCTTTTATTATTTCAAAATTTTAGCAGATTTATTAAAATAATATTTTTGCACGTTCAATCATATTTATTTGAGAACCGTTTCATTTGCAAGAGATCCTTGTATTAACTTATATGTCATGAAACATCCAAACTAATCTCCTTAGAACTTGAAGAATGTCAGCATTCGAGCTTAGTCTTAGTTATGAATCAGCAAAAACTATTAATAATCGGCATTTCCTCTACTGAAATACATGACTGACAAAAACCTTTGTCTTATTTCCAACCAACTCCTGTACATGTTTTTTGTTTGCGGCCGGACACGGACTCACCTTCCAGCGTCTGCGCGCCTGGTACGTCTTGAGGTTATCGATGTTGACCTCCTTCTCACGCTGCTCTGCCTTCTCCTCCTTCCCTCGCGGCTGCAGGGAGAGATGTCACGGTCACGACATATGGAGAGAGACCACAGTCACGGTCACGGCATAGGGAGAGACCACGGTCACGGCATAGGGAGAGACCACGGTCACGACATAGGGAGAGACCACGGTCACGACATAGGGAGAGACCACGGTCACAGCATAGGGAGAGACCACGGTCACGGTCACGGTCACGACATAGAGAGAGACCACGGTCACAGTCACGGCATAGGGAGAGACGGCATAGAGAGAGGTCACGGTCACGACATAGGTAGAGACCACGGCCACGGTCACGACATAGAGAGAGACCACGGTCACGACTTACGGAGAGACCACGGTCACGGCATAGGGAGAGACCACGGTCACGACATAGAGAGAGACCACGGTCACGACATAGGGAGAGACCACGGTCACGACATAGGGAGAGACCACAGTCACGGTCACGCATAGGGAGAGACCACGGTCCACGGCCTAGATAGAGGTCACGGCACGACATAGAGAGAGGCCACGGTCACAGTCACAACATAGCGAAGAGAGCATCGGTCCGACATAGGGAGAGACCACCGCCACGGTTAGGGAGAAGATCATCGGTCATCGGCATAGGGAGAGACCACCGTCACGGGCATGACATAGGAAGACACATTCGGCGATGCTGGCGCACTGGCGGCGACAGTGCAGTGGAAAACCCGACTGATAGATTGAGATAAAACAAAATAGAAATCACTATCTCAGTGCGTGAGATGTTTTCAGTTTTCTGGCTTCTAAGTTCTACTCGGAACGAGTTATGAAAATGGTGACTGTTTTATCCTGCTAGTGCCATAACATGATAACATGTAGATGAAAAACATCTCGATCGAGTCTGATTGCTATCCCAGCGATGTTGCCTTGTCTCGAGACGCGAACAATGGCTACGAATTGCACTGTATTGCTGGCGGCTCCCATCCCGAGAGGTGCTGTGGTTGACACGGTTTGTTAGTAGGGGTCGGAGGGCTCAAACTACGGGAGACACACCATTCAAAAGCTGAGCTCACGCTGAATCCAGCGATGCAATTATTTTGAAAATCTGTCGAGGGCCTTTTTTCCAAATATATATTTTATCAGAAATCGTTCCCTTTTTGCTTGGCCGGGGCGTTGGCAATAAGGTGCATTTCCGCTTCCGCCTCAAGCGCAGAATCGCTCCTCGCGACACGCGAGCTGAGCACTGCGCTCCGCCGACCCGGCTTACGGACCGGGCTCTCGGCCAGTCACGGACGAACGGTGCAACGCATGTTGAAAACACTAGCTTGTCCATAGCCCAGCTTTTTCAAGGAGATCGTGACACTTCCCGCACTCCGATATAGGATACAAAATAGGACTTTTGGGCATTGCATGCACAAATATTTGTCCAAAACGAAGCCTCTGACCGGGACTNTGTTCAAAGTAAGGTTTGATATGCTAAATAATAATCGGATTAGATACGCACCATGAAGCCCGTTTTTTATATAATTAATTCGCGCCCAGTCGCCCAATATCATCGTTCGAAGTTCAGTTTTCTTCCAGCAAATGAGCTTGACGAGTCCGCTACCACTACGTACAAAATCAATTAATTGCAGCGTTGTGCAACTATGGAAAATGATGATATTTTTGCTTAAGCATTCTGTCGAAATTTGTGATGTCAGAAAAATTTAATGTCCTGATTTAAACCCAATAATAGGCAAACCGGAAAAGTTGAGGACCGAAAGGAAAAGTTGAAGACCGAAGTTGTTTTTTACCTCAACGAAGAGGTTTTGGGCTCCAACCACTGATAAAGTTTTTTTTCTAGACGATGTTTTTTGGTATCGGATTGTTTACATTGTTTGAAGGTGGTGTTTATGAATGCAGAAATGTCTCAATTGCGCTTAATTTGGCGATCAATCGCTGCCATATATCTAGTGGTATGTATAAACCGCCAACCGTTTTAACATTATTTTATTTTTGTATTTACGCTGCTTTGGCAAGCATAAGAGGACGATTAAAAATAATATTTAGTCCCTGAGACTTGTTTTAGCATGTTTTGCGATATCATCCGGAAGAGGCAGGTGTCCCTAAAGCAGTGAACAGCTTTGTTAGATATTGCAACAGGATGTTTTAAATATGCCTCAGCTAGTTTGTCTAAGTAAACATACAGCATTACAATAGCACTGGATATATTCGCTTGTTTACATACACAGGCTAGACATGTTTCAGGACGTGAGCTTTTCGTCTTAAAATTAACCAAAAGTAATATAATACATTAAACTTTAGTCATTTTGATGCACGGTGCATAATTGGAACAAACAAATAAGTTTACATAAGTTCTTCCGGATTTGTATTGAGCCGTGACGTCACACATTAAGTTTTGTCACCATGTGCTCAGATGCTGTACCAGCCGTTGTTTCGCGGTTCATCGCCGTTACGATAGTTTTACATTGCTATTGCATTTCCAGCAGAGGTGGACACTATTTTTAATAAAACGATTTGAAATACTATTTGAAATATAAAATACTATTTTATGTTATATGTCCAAATAGTTGATGGTAAAACGGTTCTATATTTGCAAACCAATGTTAGACTGTAATATTTTTGATATGTAAAATTTTCATGTTTTCCACATCTGTTTTATCTCTTTGTTGTAATATTATGTCGCTCGTCCGTGACGGATTCTCAGAGCACCTCAGCAGGGATAGGAGAGACGTCGGAACCCCACTCGTCATGCGTTCTCTCCTGACTGCATGACTTCAATGGATATGGGGCATCTCCTCTCCCCTTTTCCACCCACCGTTTTACCAATATTTTAGTGTTCAGCTTCGGGTGGCCAAGGTGATGTAAGCTGCGGCACGCGCCAATGATGCTATGTGTGCGTCTGAAATATTTGACCGACCGTGAGCCCGTTGTATGTTCGGAGCTGTGGAAACACAACCCCTAAAAAAAACAAGGCATTAAGAAGGATTTAACCATATTGTTTATATGGAGCTGGGTTGGTATAGTCAAAGATTGGACATTTCATGATTCAGAGATAAAAATACAAATAACGCACGCAACGACGGGGGTTCGTGCTAGCTTCGAGCTGATGGAGGGCGCGGATACCTACTCCCGGAGACTTCGAAGATCACGCGCAGCATAACGACAAGCAGAAAACGAGCTCGTGTTAGATAGCTTGTGACAATCCTATCAAAGCATCTGTCTCTGTTTAGGTCAGATCAATGATGAGGTCACCAAAGGTCATCTAAGGTCAAACTTTGGCTATATCTACATATAATACAATAGGTAGATGTCCTTTACAAAGCCGCCCTTAAATAAATAACAAGAAGAGGTAACGATGCGTAGAAAAAGAAAAAAACATAGATTAGAAACAGCATTTAATTTTATGTCTGCGATGTTCCCTCATATTTGACCTTTGCCAATATTTAGATTAGAAGAGGTTACTGAGCTGTAAGCATTATAACATTGATACATTGCTTTTTGACAATAACTTTTGACGGAGGCACGTTATTGATAAGACTTTCACTGCTGTGTTTATCTGTCCGAGCCTCGTCAAATGATATATAGCTAGACTTAGTTGGGGAATATCCGAGAATTTACCTGACCTGGGTCAGCGCAAAGGTCAAATACCACATTAATCGCGGCGTCTTGACGAAATTTTAACACAACGGTAAGCCCCATTGCTCTTGTGTGTTCGGCGCAAAACATGAATACAAACTACGCTGTACGCATGATATGGATAATTTATCCCGACCAATAGCGTATTCATCAACACTGTCAGTTACGAATGCCGTTATTCGCACCTTCACAGCGATTTGGATAAGTGGTTGGTTTCCTTCAATAGTGACACTTCAGCAAAAAATGACTAATGAGCCATGTATGTAATGTATGTACAGTGTACGACGTACGTAGATGTCAAAATGGAACCTTATTTCAAGGGACCGGTATTGAACTGCCTCCGAGTTAATATTAAGCCCTCGTATGCAAACTTAGCTGATGGGCGCAGGCATTCCAACGGAACCCACCCATTTTCTCCAAAGAATCAGTGGATCTTGACGATGGATGGGATGACTCAACCAGGGGCGTATTTACGGGGGGAGGTCACCGCACCATGGCCCACCCTTGGGCGCCGAAGGCGCCCTCATGGACCGAAGGCGCCCTCATGCACTGAAGGCGCCGTAAGGGGCGCCTATCGGTTCATGAAATGCGCCTCACATTCAGTAAAGGGCGCCGAAGGGCGCACCATCGCGGAACAGAGCTGTGAGGTTGGCGCCCGGCTGAATTATTTGAAGCGCGTTGCACTGAAATGTGAGGCGCGCTCCGGTACACGATTGAAGTGGTGCCCTCCTCACATTCCTCAAAGCGCCTCCCAAATGTTTTCAGAAGGCGCCCTCCCCACATAGCTCCCCAAAGGCGACCTTAATTACACCTCTTACGCTTTCTAACATGCTTTCACAGGCGCCCTCTTGATAAAAACTTTCTTGTAAGGGCGCCGCATCAATCATTTCCTCCAAAGGCGCCCTCCATAATACACATCCCAAGGTGCCATCCGATACCAACATGAAGGCGCCGCTACCTACATACCTCCCAAAGGCGCTCCCATGCACCTTTGGCAAATTGCTCTCCCAAAGATTATAACACTCTGCAGGCCTCCAAAAGACGCCCTCCGATGCGCCTCGATGCGCCCTCCCCACATTACCTTCAAAGGCGTCCTCGTATACACATACGGTGGTGTTCTCCGATACATATACGAGAAAGGCCGTATGGAAGGCGCCCTCCGATACATCTCTGATAGGACGCCTTCCCACATACTCCAAGGCCCTAAGATGCATTCATCTCTGGAAGCGCCTTCTCACATAGTCCAAATTCACCCTCAGAACATATCTCTTGAGGCCCGAGGACGCCTCCCTAAATTACCTCCAAAGCGTTTGTTCGCTGAGTGTAAGGCGGGGGCGCCTCCGTCTCACAAAGAGGGTTGTCTCTCGAGGTATTTTGAGAGGGCGGCCCTCGGAGATGATCGTATAGGGCGGGTCGTCGAGCCGGGAGTTTCGGAGAATATTTTGGGAGGGCGCCTTTCAGAGGTAAAATTGGAAACTCGATGAGGGCGCCTTTAAAGGATATTTGGGAGTCTAGGGGACAAGTACCAAATTGGTAAATAATTAAAGGGGCGCCCTCGGAAATTATATCGGGAGCCTACTCCCCCCCCCCCCCCCACACCACACACACACACACGCAAGCAATTGTTTCGCTGACGGCGCCCTCATGAGTGGTTTTGGCGCCCCTTGAGGGCTTGCCCCCCTTGGCGGATTTCTAAATACGCCACTGGACTCAACGGTTACCTCTTTCAAGTGGAATGCCGTGTTACGTCGTTTATGATAAATGACTCACAAGTGAGCATTTCTTAGTAAAGTGTCAGAGGTCCGGAAGTTAAAATTCATATAAAAACCTCTCGGATAGCCGGCCGGTTAGCTCAGTTGGTTAGAGCGTCGTGCTAATAACGCGAATGTCATGGGTCACCCCATACTGGCCATATTACTTTGTAGTGATTTGAACCTTTACGGCCAGGGGTCGGCAAACCCTGCCGGCCCGCGGGCCAGATCCGGCCCGCTACCGTGCTGAGTCCGGGCTCCGCGGCTGGTATCGGCAACTTACATTGCATTCCGCGACCGCGGTGCCTCAGAAATCGAAAATAGTTTAAAAAAAAAGTATGTGGCATCGTGTAATGTTTCATTCTCACTTTTGCCTTGCTGGCCAAATTTAATCCGCGGAAGTCAAATATTTTTGGGAGCACACTGGTCCGGCTAATGTTTTTGAAGTTGAGACGTGCTTTCATTCCTTTTTTTAAGATAAATTTATGCCTGCTGGCCGCAAGTCTGTCTAAGAAGGGGTGTAAACACATGTGACATAGGTACGGCAAAAACATCTCAGCTGTTAACCCGCCGCGCCGCTTACATCGGGGACGGGGTGGGGGGGGGTGGAAATATACCCCCCTTCCGTATTTCCGCAGAACAATAATTGAAAACGGTAACAGGAATGGATTAAACGACGTCCAAAATTTCAAAGACCTTTTATCCAGCATCAATTTGACGGTCTTCCGAAAAAAAAAAAAATCTAAAAAACTGTTGAGAACTTAGGAGATAATGACGTTTTGATGACGTCATGTCATTGCCAGTTTTTGGTTGAATAATGATGAATGTTTGATGCCATAACGTAGAACAAAACATTAGCTTTTAAAGCAAATTCGAAAACTTCAAAGCAACTGTAAAGAAAGGAAATTTAATTTTCTAACCAAGATTGGCAATTTGTATTTCCAAAATTATTGGTTTTAGACCCCCCGAAATAAAAAAAAGTTTTTTTTCTTTTTTTTTCAGAAAATTTCCCCAAAAAATTGGAAAATTTCAAAGGTATCTAAAAAACCGGAATATATATAGAGAACCAAGTGTAAGAATACCCAGCCAAATTTCAAAGTAACTAGCTTTCATTTTCATTGACTAGATTGCTCTCCAGGCATAAGTAGGTATTTGACGCATTTTTCAAAATAACGTTTTGTTTTTGTTTTTTTACCTGATACAGATATATAAATGTATTTATTGGTTTATTGAGACAAAAACCCAAACCTAGAAACATGCATTGTTTATTTCATATTAGGTCAGTTTTTCAGTTTTGACCTTAGTCATGACTGATCTTGGACCTTTGACGGGTTTTAAAGGTTTGTAAAAATTACTTTTCCTATCGATTCTGTACGCTGCAAATAACCCTTAAAACATGTGTTCACAAGGCTCTTATTTGACCTCTCGTGACAGTGACCTTTATGTGACCGGCCTTGACCTTGACATTTTGCATGCAATTTCACTTTACTGAATAGCAATAGATGTATTACACCTTTGAGGAGCTTTTCATGCACTGCATTGGACAGTCTTAAATCAAAGGATTTTAATTGAAAGTTTATGAGACCATTAACTCAATTTAACTTCGAAACTTTCCATATGACCTAGACCGTGGACCTTACATTTGACCTAACGTGAAAAATTTCGGGTATGCATCGATTGTTTCAATTGAGAGCTTTGATCGCCGCCTGCGCGTCTCGCTGCGGTTATTGGTTCGGAGATTAAGTGGGGGTAATATTTAACCCCCTACGCCCGCGCGTTCGGCGAGAGACCCACTACGTCGCGCGGGTTAAGACAACTTGTTTGAAATGCATTAAGTTACGCTGTTCATATGTTCCCAAAGTGTGACACGTTCATGCCGTCAATTGTATCGATATTCCCCCGGGCCCGCCCGCCGACTGCTTCCAGGTCCTCTCATCCGGCCCGCGCCCCTAAAAAGGTTGCCGACCCCTGTTTTACGCAATGAGCTCTCTCAAACTGCGCACGTTCGGGTTCCCATTATGATAAATGTTGGATGCTTCGGTGAACATGTGTCTTGATACGACTGTGCTACAACGGTAAGGATAGTCGTTACTTCCAGCATTGAGACAGTTCCTCGAGTAGGTGGGCTTCCAGTACAAAGGTATGTGTGTGATTTCAACAGCGCCGTGTGATTTCAACAATAGCGAATGCAGTGATGATACACAATGAGTATTATCTCATGCGGAGGCCTCACCTAAGACGTTTTACTCTACATACAGCGCATCGCACTAGCCAGTAGGCACTGCTGCTCGTCCAGATCTGACAAAGGCCTGCATTTCGACTTGTTCATTATTTACCATCATGTTCCTCTGCATTGGCCTTCCTATTGATTACATTTTCAGAAGAGGTTCAAAATATCTGGCAGCGGCGGGATTCGAACCCGCGCCTCCGAGGAGACTGGTGCCTTAAACCAGCGCCTTAGACCGCTCGGCCACGCTACCGACGATAATTATTGGAACCATCGGACTGCTGCGTGAAGTGTACTCAGGTTTTTCTAAATAACCTTCGTATACAACATCACACAGTAATTATTATATATAGGTACTTGTATTGTATTGACAAGAAGGTGGCAAAACATGACCTCTATAACGCTGGCAGGTAAAACATGATAGGTATCCCGCTACATCGTCTAAATCAGATTCTTCATATGACCTTTGTATCAGACCTGAGACCACCGCAGCGAAACTGATCTGTTTTTTTTTTGTGCGTGATGAGGTTTAGGACTAATGGACTGTGACTAATGGACATGAAGGGAGGCCAATGGCCATCCATGCCGTCATTTCTGACAATGAACGGAGAACGCTTTAGCTGGGCGGCTACAACCCTAGTGTAGTGCGTTGCGACGGTTAACGTGCACCCAAGCTGAAAGCGCGCTTCGTTGGGAATTCGAAGATAAGCAAGCGCAGTTTGGTGCCGCTTTAGCCCAATACCTATGTCATCTCCATCCACCTCTCCGCGTCTGATTGTGTGAGTCTCTGAATTCTGATGGATCTTTATCCAGCAGGGATGCAAGTGTAGACACTTCTTTAGATTGGTGTGCAGCAAGTCTTCCGGAGGCCAAGACTGATTCTGACTCACAGGTGCGCAGCCAAACCTTCGACAAGGGGGCACGACATCCCCAGGGGCCCCCTCAGTAAAGGGCCCCCGAAAAATAGCGCGAAAATCAAAATCTCCTCGGATTTAGGCCACTATATTTTGCAGGGCCCCCCAAAAGTCGCAAATAGGTACATCGCCGATAATTTTGTAGTGAAAAAGTCGGTCCAATGGGGGGGGGGCACGTGCCCCCTTTACCCCCTGCCTGCGCCTCTGCTGACTCAGCACGAAGCTACTCGGGCTCTGGAGGGCAGACTCAGAGTCAGAGTCTGCCACACTACGGATGACGTTCTTTGTCCTCACGTAATGGCTGCTGCCGCGCTGTTCCCTGATAGAATTGACGTCTTTTCTTAACTTCTTCACCTGCTTATTCACACATATGTTAGCGGGTGCCAAATCAGCCCCTGCGATGGTCCCAATTGACCATTTTTAGGAAGAGTCCCCGAGTATAGCTGAAGGATTTCGGTAAAATATAAATTTCATAAATGCGAAATGTTATGTAGTTTCGACACATTAGCATATAATGGTTTCTTATAAATTTATTTTGCAGTTCGCATCAAAACATGTGCTTGTATGAATGTGCTCCCTACATTTCCCAACATTTAACTGTCCTCCTACAAGTCAATATAACGTCTGTGTTAAGAAAAATAGCACGACACAATTTCTCACCGATAATACCGTCATCTGGTAAGCGGAGTTTCAACTACACGAAGCCAACGAGGTACATCATGCGAGCGAATATGCTATAGGTGGCGCTGGTGTGCGCATTCGACGAATATTGTACGCCTAAAGTTGACACTGGTGTGCACATTAACCACAATTAGGGCGGTAAACGTTAAAATGTAGCCATTCGCACCGAATTGAAAATGATTAAAGTCACAAACCACGATCCCTTGGTGGCTGGGTATCTCGGTAGTATTACGGATAAACAACGTAAAATATCTAGTCGTCTTGTATGCATACTGCATAGTATGTAGATCGTCCACGGAGCAGACGGTATGTAGGTATAGGCTACGTGACAATATTTAACACAACTAAAGATACTTACAACACCCATAACAAAAATAAATAACGGTTGCAGAATAAGCACGTGAGTTGACTTCGAATTCACCTCCGTAACGATCTTGTAAGAAACAAAAACAAAAATATCTTACAGCCACATAAAGCGCAAATTGTTTTACTAATGGTGACGAATAATTCGAGCAAGTATTGTGGTGGTCCTCAAAGCGTTGTATTTCCCCGCATCTTCAACAAGTAATTGGGAAAGTAGGTACTGTCTTTTTTGCGCCACCATCCCTCCAAAATCGATGACGTCTTGATGATATAGCGTGCTTCTTAGCAAGCTGATTTCGCATTATTCTAGGGCAAAAATATTAATTTGAACTGTCAGTATAATTTGCTTTTTCCGCGTAACTATTTACTTTTATGGCTTACTAGTAACGTGATCATTAATTTTTAGCTTCTCTCAATAATTTCTGAGCTCTTCCTCTTTTTCAAAGCTGGACTGTTTCCTTCACGGGTTAAAGGGAATATAGCACCTTTAACATTAGTTTTTAACTGGGATAGCCAGATTGTCGGGTGTACTGAGAAGCCTCTAAATCTCAAATTTTTTCCTTCCAAAACGACCTAGTTGCTGAGTTTGAACGCAAAAACCGTTGGGCATATTTGGGCATATTACCAAAGTTCGTGACGTTTCGATCACGTCATATACGTAGATTACTCCACTTGTGATTTCACGCGCACTTCGCTTATTCAAAATCGTCCGACCCTTTATTTCATACTTAGCGTTCCGCCCCGACCGCCACCCGCACTGCTCGGTCAGGCGCTCGACACTCTGTGGGTTACGTATGCCGTGCCCCACGTCCCCCCGGCTGCAGAGCGAGCGACCGGACACCCCAGCCAGTCCGCGTTTCTACTACCGTGCACCCGTCGTGCGTGTTCGGCACAGCCGGGGGGGGGGGTCAAGTTGTTGATCGTAGCCGTGACGCTTCACCATTGCAGAGAATCCCGCTCTCCAATTGATAATGCGATGCAAAGTGACACGAAAGGATACCCACTTGTTATTTGGTAATCAAAGATTAGATGAACATACATTTTTATGGCTCAATGGAAAGCTCGCTCTCAATATTGATTCTGGCATGTATCCGATTTTACATGAGGCTTTCCAATCTCCACCAATCTGTCCGTCGGTTTCGGCGGTGGCCGACCCTGCGCCGGCCGAGTCTCGCCACGTGCGCATGCGTTAGGACTGTCATCCGTCGCCTTCCCAACTGCTTCATCGGTTGGCCGTAGATCCAAGTTCTTTCCTACATAATATAGCATGTGTCGTAACATGCAGAAACCGAAATCTTGACTTTCTAATGCAGCCAACTAGATATACAACAAATTACAAATGACCATATGAAGCTCTGTCACAAATAAATATACGCCAGCAGACGATCAATTCGTTAGCGCGCGCAAAACCAACAAACTTATATTGATCTATTTGCGCGCAGCTAGATGGCCGCCAGGGACGCTAAGTGGAGCCAGTCATGGTTTTTGAACGTCGCAAGCTTTACAATAAATGTAAATTTATGATACAACATTAGTACGAAAAATACTATTTAAAATTTATGTTGTATTATGAAAAAGATTCCATAGTGAAACAAATTGTTTGCAACGGTCAAAACATCCTAATCATTAGTGAATCCGCAGGCCAGTTACTGCAAAATTCAGCTGCTAGATGCGTCGCCACTTTTCGACGCGAAGACGCAAGTGTTTCGAAATTTTTGTGCATACATGCAAATTGTGTTGGCTTGACTGAATATTGTTTTATGCAAATTATAACAGTATTTAATGGCACATGCTTAGAGAAAAACATGTATGCAGATTAATTAAGTTACTAAATATTTATTTCTTCTAATTTAACACAACAGTTATGTATTAAAACTTCTCGACATATTTTTCGTCGAAGTTAACCTATATCTACTAAAAGTTGAAAGCAACGAGTTTAATTTCAGAGTTAATTCCAAAAAGTGCATACGGCACCCTAGAATAAGTATGGTAACATAGCAGTATGTTCTAGTTTCGAACCCAGCCGTGAACGTAACCCCTATCCAGAGACAAAACTTGATCCTACTCAGTGGATATCATATACTCTAGGCACCAAGCAGACTTCTTCGGGCACGGCGCAAAGTTGCCTGTTCGATGCCTACCTTGTGCACGTCTAACTCGCTTTGGTGACACTGCAAGATTTGTTGGGGGAGTCACTATGTAAACATCATTGACTATTTTTCAAAGTACCAATACATAATTCTGACCTTTTCGCAAAAAGATGGATATGCCAGGACCGTAATCAGGGCATTCTTCTCCATCATTCTACATACTTTTCCCAATGTGCTATATTCCCTTTAATACCGAACCCTTTAAAATTAGCTGCTCTGTCTAGACGTTTACGGTTATAGCTTATGTCGTTAGTTTCACAAATTTGTATATATAATAAAATTATATATCATAAGCCGCATACTCAGTCGGCCGGTTAGCTCAGTTGGTTAGAGCGTCGTGCTAATAACGCGAATGTCATGGGTTCGACCCCCATACTGGCCATAAGGTTTTTCTTGCGTTTGAATCTTCACCTAATGAGCTCCCTCAAATATCTCATGTTCCCATATTGATGAGTGTTTGGTGTCCCGGTGAACATAAGCCTTGATGACGCTGGTGTTACAACGGAAGGGACAGATACTTCTTTGACTGTCCTTTTCCTTATAACATAGTGTCTCGGTGTCTCGAGTAGGTGGGCTTCCTGTATAAAGGTGTGTTCCTGTGGCCAGCGCCGTGTGACTTCAACAATAGCGAATGCTGTGGTGCTACATAATATGAGTATTCTCTCATACGGAGGCCTCACGTAAGCCGTTTTACTCTACAGCACATCATCTACATCTACATCTACTATCATCTACTACTATCATCTATCATCTACTACAGCACATCGCACTAGCAAATATGCAATGCTGCTTGTCCGGATCTGGCAAGGCCTGCATTTCGATTTGTTCATCATTTTCCTCTGCCTCCGCTCCTTCCTATTTATTATATTTTCAAAAGAGGTTCACAAAACATATGGCAGCGGCGGGATTCGAACCCGCGCCTCCGGAGAGACTGGTGCCTTAAACCAGCGCCTTAGACCGCTCGGCCACGCTACCGTCACACTGAACCGGAACCATTTTTTGATAAACAATTTTCCTTCGTCGAACAATGCAAATTTTAGTTACGTTAGTCTATGCTCTATATTGCTATTCATTTTTGTAACTTGTCATGACCATAATATTCGGTAATTTGACCGCAAATTTCGCTCTGTATCGGGTTATCTTAATTTATTGATCTAACCGAGAGTAAGCAAATAGATCAGCTGTGCCGGCGCCAACTACCCGGCCCAGGAGCGTAGGAACGTGAGAAAATGTGAGGGGGCCAGCGAAACTTTGATCTTGTCTTGAGGGGAACTCAATCCCCCTACACGGGATTTCTATGCAGATTTGAGCTGCTTTCATCTTCGCGAATCTGTTGCGCCTTGGCATTTTTATAACAAACTAAAATTGTTGATTTTAGCACACAAAAAAGGACCAAAAGTGAGGGGGCCATGGCCCCCGCGGCCCCCTGCGTTCTTACGCGTATGACCCGGCCAACAATTAACTTGGGCACTGATCGGGCACAATGGGATTAAACCATTGTGCCCGATCAGTGCCCAAGTTAATTGTTGGCTGGGTATGCTCAAAGCATTGACCTCTATAGGACTAGACGGCACACTTAAGCTTACGCCGCAACAGGCCAGACGTGCCTGTCATGGATGAAACTAGCGCTGCCATATGTGAGGGAAAGGCATTCCTTCATAATGTTAAACCTATGCGGCAAGGGGAACTTTTGAATGAGCGTTGAAAGAAAATGGTATGAAATGGATCGATTCTGAGCACTGCAGGAGTTCACTCGAATAATTATGAGTAAAACGCCCCAAAATGAGAACTATGGAGGTATCAGGAGCTGCTGTGTATGCTGAAGAATAACCCTCGCTCGCGGGTAGGGAGGCGTGGGTGAGATGCCACCCTCTTTTTTTCTCGAATTAACCTCCCGCGTTTGGTAACTGATCACAATGAAACTCTAGGATACCTACTTCTTAACAACTTTGACACATACTCTGAAAAGAATTTAAACTTCCAACTTCTTTCATAACCCGTTGACCTATGAACCGTTTCTCAAGGTAATCTCAGCGAAACTCTGGGCGTCCCGTAGTGTGTGCGATCGCTGGTTACAATGTGCAGTTCCGAGTGTTTGACGTTCAGGCAGCAAATGCAAAGAGTTTCTCCAGGTGACAGGTGTGGATCTTCGTGCTTGAGATTGTGACATCGGACTAGATCTTTGTCTGAGGTCAACCCGAGAGTCAACTTGACCTCCGATGAACCTCCGAGTTACATTTTTGGCTCCGCTTTAGGACAGTTTTTGACGCTGATGTCCAAATATCTTGAGCCGGTTATATACGCGACTTCTTGCCTCAGTAGGAATGCTCGCCTTTACTGCGGTATTTCGCCACGCGTATGTAAAAAGGCGTACGCAGATTATGTCTTCCCATTTACCGTTTTACCCCATTGACCCACATAGGATAGCATTCGCCAAAGACGCCCAAGAAATGGGGCACTGTGCGGTTGGTGCCCACTCGCACAGTGATGAATGAGATGGATTCGAAACCTCAGAGTTTCAGCTAAGTGCATGCATTAACATACACTTGCTGTTCATCTCTGATTTGGTTTAAAATCGAGATGACTTAGAGTCAGGCTATAAGGCAAAACTCGTGAGGCTAGAGGCTAGGTAAAGCACATGACCATGAATCAGACGGACGCGCAGTCTATTGATTCGTTGTCCGGCGAAGCTGATAAGGCTTTGTTGTGTAGTTGCAATAGTGAAACAATACTTAGCTCTTGCCACCTTTTTCAGTACTCCTCATTTAGTTTGTTAGTTTGATTTTCACCTCGGAGATGAATATAGAAGTTCAAGCTATAGTTCTGTATTCACTTTTTATTTATTTATAATGGTGAAAGTTTCTGCAGTTGTGTTACGGGTTAAATATTTGCACGTACCCTATACCATATGTTAGTTAACGATACAATTATCAGTGTATACTTTTGCTAAATACCAGAGCCAGTGATCCGGGCCAGAAACCCACCGCACCAACAAGCATAGTGCATTTCAAGCAACGAGTAAAATGGATTCGTGGACCATCTGTAAGAGGGAACTACGCTCGTTTGGACCGTTCGCCATCTCACATCGACTTCGTCGACGTAAGTAAGTCTTTATAAAGAAACCTCCTCATTGTGATTAGACCGGTCACTAAACATAGCAAAAGCTTGTATTCTCACGCGAACTCACTAGCGAAAATGAACATGTTACATCACATAGCCGACACATGATATGACAAATATAGCGCTGTCCTACTCACGAAAAAACAATCACAATAACTAACGTTTCTAATAGCTCGAAAATTAGCTTAATATGCAAACGTCACAATCTTCCCATTTCTCGGCAGATCACTTGCACTCTTTTTGCAACGAATTGTCACTTCCTTGTCTAGTACACACGAGTTTCCATCGCAGCAGCCCCTGAATAGAATACAATGGTACGCACTTGCCGCAAAAAATAGTTTGCCCTCACGCTGCCATACATGGTGGCACTTTTTGATTGCCGATGCCAGCTGTCTAATCCTATAGAGGTCAATGGCTCAAAGCGATTGAAATCCACAGTATTGACAAAACAGCACCGGTACAATTTTGACGGTGGCCTGCATTTTAAGAGTGGCAATGCCACCCCAGTATTACGGCAGCCACCCCTGCCCCTATGGTGGCGCCGCCATTGCTTGACTCTGATAATAACAAGACTGCCGCCCACATGTAGGTACGACATGTATCAATATATTGTGCCTCGCTGGCGCAAGATTAGCATCCGACCCTTTGTACACGGATGCAATAAAATGCAACTTCCGGGAGTCACGATTCTCTGTTTGGGAATACAAGAACGCTTTTGGTGTAAGCTAATTATCATGGAACATCATATTGTATTTTCATCACACCTTTATTCAGTGTACATTTATTCTTGTCAGGGTCATCTGATGGAGAGTCATTTGACCCCAAAAATGTTAACACCCATATTTGGAGTCACTCTAGGGTCTTGCATGCGAGTCAGGATCAAATTATTCCTTTGGAGCCTCTTGATTCCAACATGCGGAGTCATTAAACCACAACCGGTTCATTGGACTTTTGTCTAGTGTTAATTGACTGGTCGTTTGGGGAGTCAATGTAGTTTGTGTTTTTGCCGCTTGATGTCTCTGGTTATGTATGCAATATATGAGATGTATATTGATTGACTTCATAACATTCCGTAGCTGGATAATTATATTTGTTTTGTATATTTACCATAGAAAGGGGGGTATATAGGTACCGTAAAACGGGATGTTAAGGGACAGTTTTGAGGGTTTTTGTTGAATAACTCAAGATGTATTAGCTGCAAAAATAAAAGGTGACTGTCATTTTGTGTCCACTTCGGTGCTCTCCATGGCTGACAAGTGAGACGTCCAGTAAAATGTACTCTGATTTTTTTTCCCTTCTGTGTCCCTTAGCACCCCATTGCGGCGTGTTAAGGGACACCTATGGTTTTTCCATAACAGCTCCTTGCATAATCAAAATGGGGCATGAAGAGACACAAAATATGTTTTAAAAAAAACTGTATTTACCCTCATCAAACAAACCAGATTTGACCAGCACAAGGGATCTCCTGTTCTCACTGTTTATAACATACAAGGTCAAACAATCGAACAGTGAGTTAGGGGACAGTTTTGCTGTTTTTTGTTTAATAACTCAAGATGTATCAGCTGCACAAATATAAGGTGGCTGTTATTTTGTGAGGAATTTAGTGTTCTCCATGGATGTCAGGTGAAACATCCAGATAAGTGTATCTGTATTCTTTTTTATGTTTTTTTAGTGTCCCTTAGCACACCACTTTCACCTACAAATTTACATGGATTTGAAAATGAAAAAATGGTCTTAGAAGCAATGTGTGTATTTTTGTTATTTTAAAGAAATTTGTACAATATATGTGGCAATTCACAGAAACACACATTTTTCCTGCCAATCTGCTGGTGTCTGTGGTACAGACAACGTTTTGGAGAGGTTCAGATTTATGCAATTTTTTGATCATTTTCCAAATATCTTTTTAATTAGGCTATCTGTGATAAAAATGAGATCCATATGCCAAACAGTCAGGAATGAAACAATGTTTGATGTCACACCAAAAATTTAAATGTACATCTTCAAACTCAGGAGAATAACAGACTTGAACTTTTCCCATGTGCATGTGACTGTTCCTTAACACCCCGCAGTCTTCCTTAACACCCCGTTTTACGGTACTCTTGTCTGGTTAGGCTTCATGCAATGAAGTAGTGGGTGGATAGGCGTCTCGCAATGGTTAACCAACTACCACTCATTATATACAGCCAACTACCACTCATTATAATGAAGGGTTTCTTGCTGGTTGCGTGTGCCTCGGTTGAGCTACATTTCTAAAGGAATTCAGCATAAGTTCGACTTATACCCGATGCGTGGTAAGACGCCATGCATGCAAGAAACTTGTACAATATATGTGGCAATTCACAGGAACACACATTTTCCTGCCAATCTGCTGGTCTCTGTGGCACAGACAAAGTTTTGGAGTGGTAGCGGAGGCAGCTTGCCCCCGCTGTGGAGAAGCAGCGGGGACAAAACTATCTTTTTGCCCCCGCTGGAATTTGGTTACTGGTGAACACAAACTGCCAAGTGAACTGCCAAGTGTCTAGTAATGACAATAAAATAAGACCTTCTCTAAGTGTGTGTACTTATTGTACTTATTTAACGTTAATGAGACGGAAAATGTCAACTTATCGCTATGGTATGTTTAGTATCATCAGTATGACACGTCCGGTATCCACTGGACGATCTTCTAGCCGTGTTTTTTGTGGAGAGGGGGGACAAATCTAGTGGCGTATTTGATTTTAAAAAATGTTGTGCGAGAGGGGGAGCGGGTCGCCAGCCGTCAGCGAAAAATGTTGGCCGGGGTAGAGGGGGGTAAGCAGACCATTAGTCAGTCGCGAGACGTTTTTGACTGAGAGGGGGGGGGGGTAAAGCCTGTCGTCAACCCGTCAGCAACTTTACGTCCGACCTTTTTGCGGGCAAATCATGGTTTCAGGACCTTTGGGGGGAATATTGTTATCTGGTGCATTTGATTTTGTTTCAACACAGACTGCTCAATCGCAAAAACAAATAAGCAAAAGCACTACATATGTTTTGTATCACCAAGTATTCGCAGCACATTTTTTCCCATTTCCCCAATAATTTTATTTTAAATTATGGAAAACTGATATTTCATTTTCAGTATAATTTGTCATTATTTTTACACCACACAAGTGCATAAGATACTTATTGCAGAGAAATGCAAATTAAATGGCCATTATCGCTCTTAAATGAGGTACTGAAAGCGTACTGTGATATTTTTAACCGATAAGGATACTTACTTTTGTTACAAATCTGGCTTCTACACCCAGGTGAAAAAATTAGCACACTAATAACGCTTGCAAGTATGTTTTTTTAGCCTGTGAGGATAGCATTTTTTAACAATCTTCATTATGAACTTAAACTTGCAATTTTGGGCTAAAAAATGTTTCCCATGGAACATTGATACAAAAACCGCCTGCAACAAGTTCATTCTGAAGCTTGTTTACCAAAACATCAAAAAATGATATCCTTAATAGGGAATATAGCACTTAACATCAGATTTTAACTGAATAACAAGAGTGCGGTGTACTGGAGAAACCTAAAAATATTGATATTTTTCCTTCCAAAACGACCTAGTTTGCTGAGTTTCAAAGCAAAAACTGTTGGTATATTTTGCATATTTTAGAAGGACAAATTTTGTGAAGTTTCGCATACGTCATAAGTGGGCACTCCACTGTGATTTCCAGCGCACTTTGTTTTCACCATTTTAACCGTCCGCCTCTTATAGGGCCTTGCGGCCGCCACCGAACAGTATCGACTTGGTCAATTTCTAATTGATTGTCAATTTCCTTTGTCAGTTTTTATTGAATTTCAAATGAAAAATAATGCCGCACTCGTCTTGAAAGGGCAAAACATTTTATGGGTGGCTCGTGGCGGTAGTTGCAATATTCTCCGCAATAGAAGCGCATGCACTATGGATATTGAAAAAGGCATGTATTCTGGTTTTGTTAAAAGTGGTAAGTAATTATCTTTGTCAAAGGGAACGAACCGATTTCCAATTAAAAATGGTGTGGGGAGCAATTTTGTAAGGTACCAATAATTTGGGTTCATACAAACAAGGATAATTTTTTATAATGTACATTCAAGCAAAAATTGATAAAAAATTGAAATGAGCTCAGAAATGAATAAAAACTCAAACAATGAAGTTCATGTCCTTGTAGTTGTGTCGTCACGAAAACACCAAAAACATGATCGAAAATGACGCTGACGCGACATCTTCTGCGCGGCAGTAAAAACAGCTATGACATTGCTTGCAGCGAGTCTTTCTTTCCGCCACAAATGTTATGTACCAGTAAATATCCACACATTTAAACAGGGCCCTTATTTCTGGGGATCGGAATTAATTCGCGAAAGGCCATAGCTACAACCGTACCACCATCCGGCGATATTTGCTGAGAGTAACTTCTAAGACGTGATGACCGTTGTGCAGCTTCGTTGGCAAATACGACAAAATGTTGACTACGATTTCGAGATCTTGTGGCTTTATTTCACATTGAATCCATTAAAAGGCAATAGTTAAACCTCAAGATCGTGTACAGGTTGTATTGCATTCATTCATCTATCGGATTAAACGAAAATACGTGCACAAATTACCTTTCTCACATTTCCACTGCAGTTGCTGGGGATGACCAAAGCAACAACTGGCGGCTTCACTGTGGGGAGGGTGGGGGTCGCACTGTGGGGAGGGACCATGGAGTGTCGAGACTTGACGATGCCCTTATATGGCGACACTTTATTTATGGGATGTCGAGGCCCCGAGAGGCCCCGGCAGTTCCCCCTCTCCTCCATTTTAGAGTCCTCTGTGTCTCCTTCCCTCCCTGTTAACTGGGTAAAGGTGAGAACGACCAGGGCAACGTGCCAGTTGGACTCAGCTAGGCCAAAGGCCATAAATAGATGTCATGAATGTCATGATGTCATGAATGTCAATATAAATGTCATCGGAAGACGATTGTGCTGATGGGCGACTAGTCAGTGTTCATGCGACATATCATGAGACATGTGACAGTGTGTTGGTGATCGCGAGCAATCTCGGTGGGCCATACACATTGTTGGCTATAACTTTGTTAATAAAATCAGCTCTGTTAGTGGGTTCTTACTTATGTAACTACTTAAGCCTTAAAATGATTATACGATGAAGTTGATTTCTTCTTGCAGTAAGTCATCAGAGCAAATTCTGAACGCACAGAGGAAAAAACAAATAACCATCCCGGACTTGACCCTCTGACTGTGTGCTGAAAAATAATGAACCAGGTCGTTGTTGTTAGTGGGCTTGCGATATACCATGCAATGATGAACTTAAGCTTTCCCCCTTCTTTCAAATTTAAAGCGTCTAAGAACGAAATTTGACCACCTCTCTTCGTCTGTGGTAACCTGTATTGCTGCGTTAACCTCGTTCAGTTCCTGAAGAAGAGTCAAATCAGTTTTACTTTGCACGAAACACAATACGTCATCAACGTACCTCAATCAAGTGCCTCTATTCCCTACAATATCCTTATAGCGGTCCTGTCCATGTTCTTCATGTATACTGCATGTATACCGTATAGACATGCTAAGACATCACTTAAGGGGAATCCATCGCTAACCCCTTGACTTGTTGATATCTGTTGTCAAATTTGAAAGCATTGAAGCTAACGCGGAGGTAAATGAGCTCAAAGGAAGTGTGCCTACTCTTTTGGAATGCCAAATATATTTTTATCATCGGTAAGAAGCAATTTGTTTGATTATTGAATACAATACAATGTACGTTTGGAGACCCCTTAATTGATATTTTACTTATATTATGTTTTGCATATTGTTTTGTTTCGATATCCATTAAAGGGAATGTTTCACATTAACATTATATTAGAGTTGAGATGGCCATTTTGCTGGATTTGCATTGAAATTAAGTAGTTTAGAAGTTAAAACACCCACAGAGGTCCCAATCGAAAGGTAAATTTGAGTTTGTTTGACATCGTAAGAAATAAGCCCTAGTAGTACTTTGAATAGCGCGTAAGCCGATTCATTCATCTCTTTATCAAATGTTGATGAAAGTAGACTTGTTTTACATTTGGCTATACATTAGCCATACACTAGTCATACATATTGACGTCATCAGCCCAAATACTAAAACTTAGTTTTTCATTAAATTGAGCACTTGCTAGTGAGAAACAAATGTCAGAATCGTGTTCGGCAGCAATTACTTAATATTTTGCACCACAAGCGGCGTACATTGGACAACGTTCAGAGAAGTGAAACATTCCCTTTAACGATCGCAACTATAAACAAAGTAATGAAGATGTATAAGTTTAAGAAATATGATCATAATATCGCATAAATATTTGTAATACATCCTAAATATATTAAATAAAAAGATCAGAGCTTTCGTGGCTAGCACATTATCAAAGATTCTTCTGGAGACCGGAGATCCTTGCTAATGTGCTAGCCACGAAAGCTCGGATCTTTTTATTTAATATATTTAGGATACAATACGATATTACTGCTATATTGTGTTAATATTTCTTAAACTTATTCTTCTCACAATGGCATCAGCTACAATCTCAACATCTATTGTGTATTGTGTATTGATTAAATCGTCTACAGGCTCATTACCCAGTTACAGACGAAGTCAGAAAATAAAACAATAATAACAGCGACAAAATTAGACGTCAAAAAACACACAAACAATACTTAGTCAGTTTTACAAATAAGTATTCCAGCGTCCTTGTGTAGCTTACGACGCGAGATTTAAACGGGGAGGATTACAGCTAGATATAAAGAAATCAACGACTATGTCAGCGTTTAAGAAACGAGTTACTATAGGATGGCGTTCGGATGAAAAAACTCCGCTGGACCGTGTTCACCCTTCCACGGGGAACACTCCACAGGGTACGTGTAGAGCCAGAGCGCCCCGGTACATATAAACCATTGATGTGATCTTCCTTAGAATCTCAACATCTAAGGAAGATGTTATCTAGAATGGCGTACCCAAGGCATATTTCTTCAACCTATTCTTCCCACAATGCCATCAGCTATATTCT